>OY101442.1:3696886-3981114 GCA_956483585.1 Gymnocheta viridis | reverse complement strand
TACATTTTTATGCAAAAAACCACAGTACGGTTCGTAGAAAGAACAGAAAATATAATTATAATTTTTCGACTTTTTGCTCAGAAATGCATTTTGCATTTTTGCAAAACGTGTGTGTTTACAAATAGACCCCTTTAAAATCCCGCGTTAAAAAATTAAATTTCTTAAGATAAAAAACGCTTCTTCTAAATAAAAGTAAATTTTAAAAAAAGTATTGTTCTATTTTTACAAAAACTTCCCTTTTATATAAAGTACATTTTTGCCGCAATAAAATTAATTTTTACAAGTATTTTTTTACGAAAAAATTACCTAAAAAAATTATTTTTGGAAATTAAAAAAATATATATTTTTAGAATTTATTTTAAAGTAAAAAGTATGATTTCACTGTAGGATGAGTACGAGGAGACAGAGAACACAAAATGCAAGTGTAAAAGTGTGTAAATTCATTTATACCGTTTAAATCAGGGATGGAAAATTCAGCAAAGTTGAACCTTTTCCAATAATTTAAGATTTGCAAAGTACCAGGACATCACCAAGATATAAAAAGTTTTATTATAATGTTTAAAAAACGACAGTAAATATTATTAGAATAAAGAAAATGATTTTTAGTTTTATTAAAACAATGAACGAAATTAAACATTTTTATTTCAGCTGAATTTATGGTTTGAAGTCGAATTACTATAATGTACGTTTTTAAATGATACAACAACATTATTGTCAGTTGTTCTTGTGGGACGTGCACGAGTTTGAATCTTGACATTATTAACCTGTTCCAACAGCTAAAATTTTTCCAACAGGTTCACTGTTGCTGGACGAGAAGGTTTTTCAACACGACCCCCCAAAAATGAATTTAGTTTTGTGAACTGTGACCGCGAAATTTTCACGATTCTTGTAGTGACTTTTAATAATTTTGATGCGATGTTGCAACATACATCGTTATATTTTTTATTAATAGCGTAGTTTTGACTTGTCATCTGTCAATTAGTTACATGTTTGATTGTCATGATCAATGGCGGGCTCTTGAGAATTAAACGTCTTATTGGAATACCCTGTATATGGAAAAATACTTTCAAGGACAAAAAGTACTTTCAAAGTTGTGGTTCAGTCAGTTTTCACAAATTTTAATTTTCCAAGCCTGTTATAAATAATAAATGTTACACGTTATGTATTTATGTGGGAATGTACGAGTAACTGGACATTCATAGATTTGATGTATCGTTTCCTCTATTTAAATGCTTTTAGAAGTTTCAAAAGTTGTGACTGTGCCAGTATGTGTGTGTATGTATTTCAGAGTGTTTATGTATTTGTACCTTCATGTTGAAGTGTGCATTTATGCGCCTCAACGAAAAAGGTGTCACTGAATTTATATTTTTTAAAAACAACATTTTTTCTTGAATTCAAATTGAAAATTGTTTCTGCTGTTGTTCCTAAACGACAGTCATATGGATTTGTTTAGGATAGAACATTTGATTTTTCACATGAGCGTATGTATGTGTGCATGTGCATGAATGTGTGTTTTTATATTTGTTTTATATTTTTGTACATTCTTCACGTACCTTTGTGCAGCTTACTGCAGTTTCGACCTCAATACCCTTTATTTTTTTCACTCCTTTTTTTCAATTATAAGCGCGTTGATCACTAACAGCACAAAAATGATTTTTTTTTCTTTGATTTTAACAATACTGTTAGTGTTCAAAAAAAAAAAGAAAACAATTTTATATTCATGTTGAAAACATAAATTGAATTTCTAATAAAATTTCTGAAAGAAGAGAAAAAATATGCAGGATAAAAAAAATGCATTTAATAAAATCTTTTAAAAATAAATTTGTTGTATACACTTTTTTGTATTTTTTTTATATGTATTTGTTGTTGTGAAATCGTTATGGCATGTAGCTAATTTTTGTTGTTGTAAGTAAGTAAGTAGCGAAAAAAAATGAAAATTCAATCAAATTGCTACGTGACATGATTGCGGCACGTTATTTTATATTGAAGCAACAATGTTTGAAAAAGAGATGGAGAAAAAATGTTTTATTAAAATTCATCTTAACATCGAACACGGCGATTAGTGCGGACAGAAAAACGCAGAAGAAAAAAGTGTTGTAAATGACATCTGAATAAGAAAAAAATATGTGTAAAAATATTTAGTTGGCGTACAATGAGATTAAAAAGAACTTTGGGGCCTTATTTTGTAAAATGAAACGCTGAGAGATTTTATATAGATTTTATTTCAATTTAAATTTTTGCTTATAAAAATTCTTAACGATTATCCTTGCGATTTACAAAATAATATCCCTAATTTATTTTTGCAGGCAAGTAGTTTTTGTTCGTTTTGAATGGGGACTTTGATTCCTTTTTAATTGCTGCGAAATTAGTATAGAAACGTGTACAGCGAAGAATCATGTTTCACCATGCCCGATGATTTAATTAAATCAAAATTTTTAAGCAGGCATGAGTTCGCTTTTAATTCTTTACAAATTACTTAGAAGGGAACGTGCTTGTGTCGCAGATATTTAATTAATCCATGTTTTGTATGACACTTTTAATGCCAGTAAGTGTCCAGGTTGGAGAAAACCGCTTAATATCGTCTGAACATAACTACACTGTACCATCCACAAAAAAGGAATGATTCTAATAGAGGAGGCCAGATAAAATATACTTGTATCGGTGTTTTCAATATTTATATTCTAGTTTTATTTCAGGCGCAGTTTAAGTTCCCTACTTTTGCCTACAAACCTACTGAGCGGAGATTTGCCTTAATTGTCTGAAAAAATTATCATATTTAAATCAATATAATCATCACACCACATAACTGCCATGAACTGTCAAAGTGTAATGGTTCCTATTTGAAGTTAATTTCATTTAAAAGGTCCAACAGAAGATGCCAAAATTTAACAAACTTAATCAATCCGCATTTAAATGAGCGGAAGTAATAATCAAGCGAAGAAAAACCTAAAAGCTGTCAATGTAAATGGTCTATAAAAACAATTTGTAGCGCACTTTTTTATTTGGGTTACAATTAGTTTTTTTTTGTCTTCTATCAGCAAATCATTACGACAGCATCTGCTGCTCTCGTTCATGTTGCTGTTTTTGTGGTCTAATCATCGAACCGATTTCGGTTGTTTTTTTTTAAATGTGTTCATTTGTTATGTTTGCTTTTTTCCTTTTTCTATTTTAACCTTAAATCTAAATACATCGCTTGAAGCAGCAGCAGGAGCAGCAGCAATAATCAAAAAAGTCTAATAATAAAAAAAAATTCTAATAAGGAGAAGAGGGGGGAGGGGTTAAAAAGCTAAAACAAAGTGTGCAATTATATGAAAACACAAGCACGTCTTTAAACAAGACGTGTTATTAATGTTTCAAAAAAAAAGAATACAAATAAAAATTGCTAAAACGGAAGTGTGTGCAGTGCAACACATACAAACACATACATCTCCTCAAATACTACAGAGAGTCTTTTCAACGCCACATCAACAAATTGTTTGCTTGTGTTTGTGCTTTTTTTTTGTTAAATTATTGCTGTTGTTTCTGTTTTTTTTTTGAACAATTGCAAATTTAAGCACAACACAATAACAGATCATTTTGAATTTTTAATAATTTTTTGGAGAGTTTGTTTCTATTTGTTTGTTTTTTGTTTAACACACAACCAACCAACCAACCAGGCATTTGTGTTGCTGGTATTAAGAACTTTTTAAGTTGCTTTTCATTTTTTATATACATAAATATACAGATAAATAGCATATTTAAAAGTAGAAGAAGATGCAGAAGAAGCGAGCGAACGAACGAACAGAGATTATTAAAAAATACGTTTCACACGTAGCTTGACGTTGCGAGAACAATGAATATAAATAACTTTTATTAATGAACTTAAATTAAGTGTTATTTATGCGGCAGCTTGAAGCTAAACAAAAAATAATAAGAATTTAATTTTAAGGATATGAGTATTAAAATTAGAATCGAACCTGCTGCCCATCCCGACTAATAGATTAGTCAGTCATTGGGTGAGGGTATATTAGGTGCTGGTATTTTATTCGTTGATATTGATGTTGCTTACTTTGTGATTCCTGGGTGTGTGCCAATCGTTAGCAAAGTTCTCTGGCATGGAAATTTTTGACACTGCTGAGGTGAATACAATTTCACTAGCCCTGGGAGCTAGTAGAATTTTTGACAGAACTTTTAAATTTTTGACAAGCAGCAAATTAGAAGCATGGTACCACAAAACAAAGTAAGCCAACGCCGCACAGTGGTGCCAATTAGAAAAAAACGGTAATAAATCTGTATCTTTGAAACTTGCTATCCGAGTACTAAACAATGTGTGCAGGAATCATAGAAGAATACCTATGCTTTAAGTATTTTTTAAATTGAAGCACCCTGTTGAAACAAACGATGGGCTACAGGGTGTCAAAGTTGACTATCTCGGGCATGTAAAACTTTGTTGGTTTTTTAGCTTTTACAAATATTTTTTGACTTTAACAAATTTATACTTTATGGAAAGCTTCTTAATAGATAAAGAAAATATATTTTGTTTCAGAAAAATTTCTTTAATATTTTCTAAGACATCGCTTTTAATTTTTATATTTTGATTTTTAACCTTGACTTTGCTCCCAATTTTGTCAATATCACCGCCGGTAATAGAAAATATAAAATTAAAAAGAAAATATTTTGTGATTCTAAATACAATCACTAATAATGTGGAAGAAAAATTTTATTTGATCTCAATTCATGTAGTCGTGAAAGAAAAATCAAAGTAAATTTTTTTAAATGAGAGTGAAAAATGGCAAAATTTTTACAAAAATAGAACTTGATTGTTCGATGTTTTTCTCAACATTTCTTCAAAACCAAAATTTTTATTTTTCAATATATCAAAAGATTATACTTCAAAAAAGACTGTAGTAGAAATTTTAAGCCGATTAAAGCATGCACGCTATATCCAGCATTGGACGAATATGGAGAATTTTTTAACGAAATTCTAAATTAATCGCTTAAGAAAAAATAACGCCCATCGAGTTTAAATTTTTTTTAAAATTACATTAGATATATTTAATATAATGAATCTGACTTTTTATTGTTACCCGCCCGGTCAGAGATGTGGCGAGGACAGCAGATTTAATAAATATAGTCAAATTTTCAGAAGCATTTTATATACCTGCATGAAAATTGTACTAAATTTAATTTTTCAATTTTTATTTCTTCACTATTTATTAACAAACATAGCAATTCTCTTGTATTAAAAAAATTGCAACGATATATTATATGGATTTTTTTTAATGAATTTTCAAATCTAAAAAAATTTATGTGAAGAAAATACAAATGGCTATTTTTTTTAGGGGTTTCAATCAAATATACCTTATTTATTTTTAAATATGATCTAAATTCATACAAAATATAAAAATACAATTATTAACCTGTCCGTTTTTATATAACACATGTATATTTATGATTTAAAATACTAAATAAAACGGTTACAAAACAGGCATCTCGTGTGAAGTTCAGCAAAAGTGTACTATTTTTAAGTGTTTTTACTACTTGCTGAGAGATCATGCACTCGCTTACGGTTCATTTTATTCAAATATCATTAACAGGTCAAATTTTTTCTGGCAGATGCCATAGAAAATGACAATTATTTCGCAAAAAGGCTTTTTTAATCTACTTTGCCATAAAAAGGCATTTTAAAAGCATGACTTGTTCCATGAAGCTATTTTTGAACAGATCACACCATAAAGTAAATTACAAGGCATGTCAACTGCACAACAAGGCAGTGACTTAAAAGCAGATACATTTTATATTTGTAAGAAATTTGTTAAGCATGCCGTTTTCGTAAATGTTAAGAGTAGATTTTGCTGTGCCAGATATATTGTAAATAAATTATCCTAGGAAAATATATTAGGTACATGTAAGAAGTAAAAAATTGTGCACTTTTCAAATGCACTGTTTTGCAGGCAGAGATCTCTCAATTCACTTTTAAGCACAAAATAGTTTACTGCCAGGCCCTCGATGTTACACGTGTTCGTTCTTTCGTATAATTACAAAATTTAAGAATTTGTTTTTGTTTTAAACGTAATTGTTCGAAAAACCGAATACGTGTGACATCGTGGTCCTGGCAGTTAATTTCTCACTTATTGAATTGAAGAAAAGCTATAAATTCTTAGCTGATTCATTGCATTTGCATGTGCTAAGCTCAATATGGCAATATAAGACTTAATTAAAGGTGGATTCACCCATTTGTTTCGGAAGAAATATAAGTATGTGTCCGGACAAAATTTTGTTGACTGAGAATTTTTTGCAACACGATTCACTTAATTGAACAAAAAAATGTTCCGGAATACAAAAACTACCTACTATATGAACTATATAATTGAAAAACTAACAAAAATCTGTGACAAATTGTGTAGAAAAAATGATAGAAGATAAGAACTTCTGTTAATAGCAAATGAACTAAATAAAGAGAAATTAATTTTAACATATTTACAAAAAAAAAATTAAAAAATAAAAGAATTGCTGTAAAACCGCTTTTAAATCACTATAAAGTGGTCTATCAGTTAAATTTTGTCCGGACAAAAATTATTATTAAAGCAAATTAAGTCCGATCAAAATCATTTCTCTCGCTCAAGAAGAGAGACCTCAAACTACATATGAAAAAAATTTGTCCGGACAAAGTACATCCAGCTTAAGTCTTGTGTACATCGAAAAGAAATAAATAAGTAAAATAAATTAGCAAAATTTGAAAAAATTCTGAAACTGAAAAACTAGTCCAAAATTATACCAAAAAAAGGACATATTATGAAAGTCACTTAAACGGACTAAATCCTAAACAATTTTAAATCAAAAGACACTGAAAAAACAATTTCTCAAAACCAAAAAAAAAAATCAAAATAAGAGAACAATTTCGAAAAGGTTAAAAAATATCGGTGAAATTAAAAAAAATGCAGAACAAAACTTATTTAGTTTTGCGCAAAATTATTTAGTTGAAATCTATGCATCATGGCATGCATTTTCTTATTAAAAAAATGTGTACTGCAAGTTATCCGAACATAAAATTGTGTAACATTTTCTCGAATAAGAAATAAACAAACGAGGTAAAGCTACTATAAGTTATCCGCAAATAAAATTATCTAACATTTTTGCTATTAAGAAATAAATAAATAAACGAATTAAAAAAAGATAAATAAATAAAAAAATCGCATAAAATTATTTAGCAAATAAATGCAACTTCCATCTCTAAGAAAACACTCCATGCACGTGAATTCTGCCAAAAACAAAAAGAAAGACCTCCAAAAAGTTCAATGAAGAAAATAAAGAAATCATTAAAAATAGAGACATTTTTAGTTTTAGCACAGAGATGAGATGACATGACTGACTGGCTGTCACAAAAATGTGTGTTAAAGAGTGTGCATGACAAAGGTTACTTGAATATAAATAGAAAAAATATACATTGAATTTTAATATTTCAAGACTCTCAAAATAAATGAAAGAATAAGCACAAGCACCAGCAAATAAGGTTTTCCTTCGGCACGAAAAATATAAATTTTCTTCAGAAAAAACTTTACTTTAAAAGATTCAATTTTACTGGTGAAAATAAAACAAATACAAAATCATTTAACATAAAAATAAATACGAGGGCGGATCAATAAGTCCGTGACTTTTTGAATGAAACACAGTTTTCTTTTGCAAAACAAAAATTTATTTTTCAACATAATCTCCTTTTAACTCAATACACTTAGTCCAACGTTTCTCCGGAGAAACCCATTGTTTAGACTGCTGCTTAGTCTCCGGAGTACAGTAATGGATTCATGGTTCATTCACAGTTACAAAAAGCCACAAAAACTCATTCGCCTTGCAAACGCGGCCACCATCTTGCAGACAAATTTCTTAAACCCAGCTGATCACTTAAAATCGAAACTACACTGCCATATGAAATGCCAATCTATGGCATCAACAATCTCACGTACTTTTACTCTTCGACCGGGCAACACCATATCGTGGATTTTTTTCGACATTTTCAGGTGTACTGACCTCAATTGGCCGTTCAGAACGTTCAGCGTCCTTTGTACTTGTGCGACCACAACGAAAGTCAGTAAACCACTTTTTTACCATTACAATCGATGGTGCAGTATTTATCGAGCTTTTCCTTGGTTTGATTCGCGTTTTTTTTCGCAAAAAATTATTTTTAATGAGCACTCGAAATTAATTTTTTCCATTAAAAAAAACACGAGGTTGTATGTTTTTAACAGCTGTTAAACGCAAAGTAAATGACGACACCTGCTCAAAATTTGACAGGTCGTGTTTGATGGGGACAATGTTGCAATTCATAACTCTACGAGGGAAGTTCCGCCTTCGTATATTAGAAATGGGACAAAGTAGTGCGTAAAACCATGCGGTGTGGGTGAAATGTTCGAATGATTGCTTGGGCTTTAAAGAAAATATGCTTTTGCTTGCTCAAATACGTATTTTCAAAATCTTCCGGATGCTCAAATCAATGTTAGCAGTTACTTTTGCCGCTGTCCCCTGACAAATTATAAAAATAATAATAATAAACGAAACTTGTTTCTGCATTTTTCATTTAAAATACAAACTAAAAAATACCCAACTTTCGGAAAACCCCTAATGCTGGCAGCCCTGACCGAACCACACTGCTAACCACTGTTCTGGCTCTGTTTCTTAGAAATTGCTGATTCAGTGAACAATTTTCTTTAATTTAGCCATTTCGCGAACATTTCGTGAGATAATGCTTTCATAATCATGAATAATTTGAGCAACCATAATCGTGAGTAAACAGTTATTCACGATCCCAACTCTAATACTCGAACATATTGACACTTTAAATGCGAAGATATTTTGATGTTCACATTCATACCGTTTTATTGAAATAAGTTTCCAGACTAAAAACATACAAGGACACCTGTGTGCAATCCATAACACATTTTTGTTTTGATTTTTACTTTTATGTTGTTGTTTTATATTGATTGTTAGTTTGGCAATATGTTTGTTTGGTTTATCTATCCCGTGTTCTGAGTTTATCTAACAAAACCGCTTGCTCACCACTTTAATATTCGAAAATTATTATATTTTACATAATAAAAAGTGTATGGATTGTAACAGAAAAGTATGCACAGTGGTACAGGATAAAAATGTAAGGCAATAAATGCAGTCATTCTATATAATTTAAAAATCATATTTAAAACAGCATGAAGAATTTTAGAATTTCTAAAAATTTAAAATGATGCATAAATTGCTCCAATATTACTTTTTTTAATAAAATAATATGAACTTATCAACAAATTTCTTAATAACTAAAAAAGAAATGGTCAAAATCAGATTTGAATTTGAGGCAATTAATTCCTTTCAACATAAACAAATTATTTTTCAATTATTTCACAAAATATTTACAAAGAAATATGGAACAAAAATATTTCTATAAAGAAAATTTTGCAATGCGTGATGAAGATGGAAAGATAAATTTTATTGTGACCTATTGTTTTTTTGTCGCTTTGTTTTTTATTATTAGATACATGTTTTAAGTTTATTTTCTAGTTACACACCGCCTATTCATTAGCTATTGGTAGATTAGAAAAAGTATTACGAATAAATCAATAAATGTGCAGTACACAATTTTTCATTATGAATTCAGCCGTAAATGAATGCGCTGTTAGATTATTGAGCTCGTGCTTTTAAAGAAATTGTTGTGTTTGAGTTTAAGTGTTTTACGCACTGGGCCCCGTTTCTCAAAATTAAAGTTAGAAATCTACAAAAAAATACCTAAGAAAAACCAACAACATTTGTGAAATTGTTGTTTTTTTAGATGTATTTTATTATTAGATTTGTAATTTTGAGAAATTGGCCCCTGATCTATTGAACATCTATTTTATTACAAACTAAAAACATCTTTTTTCCTCTTAAAAAAAATTTGCCTTCCTGAACAGTCGACCATCTTTACGACAAGCGCATGCTCTACCGCTGCGCCACTTAGAGAATAATTTACTTGTTTATTTGCTAGTAAGTACAGTGAAATCTCCTGTAGGCGGATACCGACCGTCATACCAGATTTGATCGTTAATGGGAGGTGTCCGTCTGCGGGGCACTTCATTTCATAATATCTTCTTTTTTGTACTAAGTATTAAAGGAAGTTTTGTTTCAAACTGCGTAACATCTTCGGGAAGAACGTCCGCTTTCCAAATATGAATTTAAACGCAATATTATGTTGCTTGCGACATTTTTTAGCCACCCATTTGCCGCAGAAATCCCACAATTGGTCCTGAGATAGGTAAATTCTTGCTTCTGCAATTTCAAACCAATCAAAGCACATCTTACCAACTTCTGAACCTTTTGTAGACAGGCAACTCTTTTTGCAATTAATGTTAACTCTAGATTGCCATCTGACCTTAAGATCTTTCTTTGCCAATATTAAATGTTAAAAATATAAACAATTCACAAGCTTGTTTTTAAAATGTGTTTTGGTCGTTCGTTACCGTTTTGCAATTTCACGCACTGAAAGTTTTTCTTGTTCTTGGACATTTATTATTTCTATTTTTTCTTTTAATGTTAGAGTATTTTGTACAGCCATATTACAATAAAAATCTTCAATAAACACTTACTGAATCAACACTTACTCTTAAATGAACAGGCTTAAAAATCATAAAAAACAACCACGAACAGGCTTACCATTTTATCACTTTTAGTGCTAGATCTAGCATTATTTTTTCTGAGTTA
The DNA here is from genome assembly GCA_956483585.1 of Gymnocheta viridis. NCBI lineage: Eukaryota > Metazoa > Arthropoda > Insecta > Diptera > Tachinidae > Gymnocheta > Gymnocheta viridis. The sequence continues at coordinate 3,970,413 of OY101442.1, read as the reverse complement.
GCACTAAGAGTTTTTAAAAAAATGCTAAATGCTAGTTTAGCATATTTTTATAAATATTTAGCATTTTTAGCACTTTTTTAGATCGCAGAATTATTTTAAAAATACATAATATCAAGTTAAGTATAAATTCCTTCACTGTATAAAAAAGTACAAATATATATGCTGCCTTTTCTACAACTTGATCGTAGGCTTTTAACATCGTTGCAGTATACGAAAAATAAAATAAAGAATTTTTATATCCGGTTATACGAATAAGAGAGGATGTGAAATAAGACAAGGACCTAAAATAACTGCTGTTATTTTTTATATATTCAATTGGTCAAAGAAGAAATAGCTGGAATAATTTTGGTCTTGAAATAACAATTAGAAAAAGCTAAAAATCTTTTAGTCTTCTCATAATTGTTATGAAAGTTCTCAATTTATGTTGGTCTTCTCTTACCAATTTTTTATTTTTTTTCGGTCTTTGCATAGCCATTATTTAATTAAGGCTTTTTAGAGCTTGCACACACTAAGTACGTGTTCATATAGAAAAATAAAAATCTTCTGTAATGGTTATAGAAGTGTTATGAAAGTCCCAAATAAATTTAAATCTTTTATATAGCTATAAGAAGACAAAAAAATATTCCTAATTTTGATCTGTTATTAAGAGATTTTTATTTTAAAAAGCCTTGAACAATAAGTCTGTGAAGATTTTTATAAATAAATATTGGGCATAAAAGTTATGTCCCTGCCTTAGATATATCAGGAGGATATTGAAAAAAAAACGGTTCATCTGAAATATAAAGTTAGTCTATGAGGAAGATGCAAATAATATGGTTGATATTTTGAATACTCTTAATAACTCTAATTAAAATATGTTAAAGCTTTTTGACTACAAAAATTTTACCTCATATGTATACCATTAAAAGTTTTTATGTTAAATAAAACTAATTTTGTATGTAAATATATTTACATAACAAAATATCAAATAAAATTAAAGAAATTTAATATCAGTACCGTATACAAATGATAAAAATTTTTTAAAAATGTACAGATGTCTGAAATGTAAAATTTGTTTAGCTATATTAATAAAAAGCAATTTTACAAAAACTAGCAGTTTTTTTTGAACCGTAGAACATTTTAGCACTTTGTTTTTGGTAATCTAGCACATTTAATCAGTTTTTTTCTGGCAACCCACGAAATGAAGAGGAGAAGATAACGCATTAAACTTTTAAAAACTATTTCTGCCCATCTATTTCACAGTAGCAAATGAGCACAATGTTAACGGGCCTTTGCTTCATGAAAAAAGTACACACGAAACTTTCAATGATAGTAGAAAAGGGAAATCATACAACTTAATAGCCCAATTTACAATCTTGTGCAAATGATCTTGCATTGTAGCATTTACAAGGTGGTGTAGTATATTTTTACTCTATGCTAGCAAAATACAAAGCAACAACTAAAGGCACTCTACGTATGCAACACTTAATTGCAAACCAGACTGCCGAAATGTTGAAAACAAAGGGACTTAGAAAATTGTCCATTTCATAGAAGTGATCGCAAATGAGAAGTGTCCGTTAGTAGAGCTTTCACTGTGGTTGTGTAACTACTTTAAGGTAATGCAGACAATATGCAGTTTGTGGATAAAGCTATGTTGTTCTTAATAGAAGTCATTAACCAAATTTGTTGGTGAGGTTCTATAAAAATCTTGGAAATCTATTTATAAAGGCAGAGAGGGAAAACTTTTTATCACCCCTGCTGATCAAGTTTGGCCCACCCACAATAGCTTATGCCGCACATTTTCCAGACACCCCCTTTCTACTGGTCTAATCAGTAGTGTAAAATTTAATTCTTTTTTTTTTTTTTTGTTGTAATCAATTCCACCGTGCAGTGCAGTATAAATAATTTTATATTCAAAATTTTTCCCAACTATTATAGCAAAATAAAAGTTTTCCATTTAAGTAAAGTTTTAAATAAAATTCTTTATGAGGATTGTTGTTATTGTTGCTGCTGCTGTTTTTGGCGGTAAAGTACGTAAAAAAAAACTCTGAAACATTTTCAATTTATGAAACATTGGAAAAACAGTCTTTGTTAACCTAATTAACAAATACCAATAGAAAAGAACAAACAACTAACAAAACGAAACAAAAAGTTAGACTTAAAATAAAAAGTATGTAGAAATAAAACTGCTAACGTTTGAAGTTTTCTTTTTTGGTCCACCTCCTACAACAACATTGAGCAGTGATGTGTCCTTTTTTTTTTAACTTTGATAAACTTGAAATTTTTATTTTCTGCATTTTACCGGAAAGCACACTGTTACTGACTTTGTAGGAATCGGTTGTTTGTGAAAGGCCCTTTGTCACTTTTTTACGAATGCTTTTATTTTCTTTTTTCAGGGAAAACGATAAGTCGTTATTGACTTATTTGCTTATGTCAAGCCTCATTCCTGGTTTTATCTTTAATAGAACTTTAACACTTGAATTCTCTGTCATTTTATGAGCTATTGATTTTTGTGATCAAAAGTCGTTGGTGAAAACGTGACAAAAGACCTTTTGTAAACAAGCAATTCATATTTCAAATTGGCGTTTTTCATTTGTAGTTGACGTTGACTTGAACATTATTGCCGTTGTTGTTGCTGTTGTTGTTACTTTTCCGCTGTAACTTTTCTCTTTTTCCATAACTTCTTTTTACACCTTCAATATGTTTGTCCTGATATTTTGCCCCTCCTTTTTCTCATTTAAAAACTAGTTATTTGTTTTTGTTATTGTTATTATAAAACTTTACTTTCTTTTAGCTTATTTTCTTGAATTTGCAGTTTCTTTTGTGTTGTGTTGGTGTTGGTGTTGGCGTTAATGTTGTTGTTGGTTGGGGGTACCTCATCATCTTCTTAGTAACCGTTTCTATTTTAAATCGTAACTTTTATTGTTATTTTTTTTATGAAGGTGTTGTTTTCATTTCAATTTTCAGCTTGTTTTCTTGTTAATATTTTTTTCAAGCATTTTGTTTGTGCAATAGAATTTGAAGTACGTAGGACACTTAACGAAAGTTTCTCCTCTTTTTGCAAGACTAGTTTGTATTTTATTAAAATTTTAAAAAGTTCATTTAGAACGAAAAAAAAAATTATTCATAATGTCGCCTTTTGTGGATATTGAAGTCTTTATAGAAACCAATTAAAAAAATAATTATGAACAAAAACTTATGAATTTAAGAATAAAATGAGAAATATTTGCCCAATTCAAAACAAGCTTACAGAAACAGATTATAAGTTTTTTTTCTTTTTTTTACTCTTAAAAAGAATGACAAAATGTAAGAACTCAATGTTTGTTTCGCCTATTGACATAATAACAATACCAATAACTTTTATCAACATGACAATATCATGCTTTCATTGTTGAACTTATGCATCAACACTCGCACATACACACTCAAAAACACATCCTTACACAAACAAAACATAAAACCGTGCAGCCAGCGATATAAAGCAAATAAAATGGTAAACAAAAAAAAAACAAATCCACAACAAATCGTGTATGAAATGTAGCAAAATTTGTTACACACATTCACACACTGTTGAAGTTAAATACACGGGGTGGGGGTGTTGGGAAAATAATAGAAGAATTTTGCCTCTTGAAAAAAGCAATACAAACTCTCTTGAATGGAGTTAAAATATAAATCGCTGCAATACATGACAACAAAATGTGAAGTGTGTTGCTTCACTTATCGGCGGCACTATTGTAAATGTTAAAGATTTTCGCTGCAATTTTTTTATATTTTTGTTTTGTAAAAAATATCATTCGTGTACAAAGCTTGAAGTAGGGTGCATTTACAAAGATTTGTAAAACTTCTTTATTTTACACTAAACTTCGTTTCTTCGCTGTCGACTTGAGACAGCGTTCACGATCTGCACAATTAACGCTTCCTTACACAACGTCTGCACGGACAGTAATTCTGTTCGCACAGGAGCATGAAGGTAGCAGAATAAGACAGCTTTTCCACAGTCAAAGTTTACTTTGCAAAGTCTTGTGTTTGTAGATGATAAGGGAAAGAAGAAAGGGGGCGAGTAAACACTTTGCTGTACTCGCAAAGGTGCTTTTTTTCGTTCGTTGTTTGCATATACTTGTATTTGCTTGCATGTGAGTTTGGCTTACATGTTCATCTAACAAAAGAACACAAAATTTTTGAAAGTAAACTTTGCGAAACAAAGTTGAAAAGAAAATTAAAAACGACTTTGTCAAAGTAAACTTGGACCGTGGAAATGCGGTCCAAGACTAGACTGCCAGTAAAAATCATAAAATTTTGTAAATAAAATGGTCAAAGTCGTCCGTATTTAAAAAAAGTCGTAAATAAATCGTAACTCAAAAATCTTCTGTTTTATACAACAATCTTTCATTTAAAAATTAACAATTCAATAGATTTATTAAAAACAATAAAAACTTTAAAGATTTTATTCAATTCAAAGCAAGATTTGAAGAGTATCTTGTGTCGAAACAGGTCATATAATTTTCAAAATAAACGTTAATTTTTTATATTTTAATTTAAATAGAAATTCACAGAATATACTATAATACAGTTTTTCATAAACTTGCAATTCATGTGTAGAGTCGAATTAATTTTTTGATTTATTCGATTTTATACGCGTACAAACATATGTACATATAAAGTGCGAAAGAAGGACATATGATACTGATTTAATTGGGTAATTACAAAATAAAAATACTATACATACATATTTTTTTATATGTTTTGTAATGCTAACATTGTAACATTCAGAGGAATTATTTTTTAAATAATCTTTTGATAAAAGAATCCCCTCAGGGGTTCTTGTTTGCTATGAGTATCTTATCTTGGTTTTATTAAGATTCATTTTGCTAAATCTTCTTTCAAAATTAGCTGAAGAATTTGGCAAAGTCATGAAGTTATTTACAAATTTATATAAATTTGGAAAAAACGGTTCATTGTTTGGTAGATTAATTGACTTTCCTTTTTTTCCAAAATATATCTACATTAAATGCTCTGTCTCCAAAATTCAAAAATCCTAGTTCTCTTATTTCATGCTCAGTATCTTGATATTTTTCTTTAGAGACTAGATTAGGAAGAATAAATAATAATAAAGGAAGAATTGCAGAGTTTTTATTCAAAATCACAGATGGTGTAGTTAAATTAAAATTTTTTATACTCGTAGTTTTGTCAACGAAATCAAATCTTTTTTTATTTGGTAACACAATTCAACGTAAAATGATACACAATTATCAATAAATTGATTAAAAGTTTCAACATCAATTGTATATTGTCTTAACATTTCTTTTACATACACTCCAATATAAATTTCTTTCTTTTTAAACAATTTTTTACGGTTGTGGAAATCAGTTTGATTTAGAGGCGTATTTTTTATACAATCATCTACTAAAAAATTTATTAAAACATTTTAAAAAAGTTTCGTTATTTCATTCAGAATGTTGTGAATTTGAATTCCTTCAATTTTGTTTAGATTATTCATCAAATTAATCACATATAAAAAAAAAAGTAAAGCTCGTTATTGTCATTAAAATTTTTAAATATTTCTTTAGCAGTATCAATATCATCGATATTGGCCGCAAAACAAAAATATATTTTTAGAGCTTGACATTTTGCCACACGAGCAAAAAGTAGCGAAGTCAAAAAACCGTCAAAATAAAAGGGATACCAAACGAAAATCGGAAAACGTCATTTTGTGAAATTCGATATAAAATATCGTCAAAATGACGTTAAATCGTGACGCTTGGCACCTCTGGTCTAAGATGTACAAATTCCTTCATTTTGTTTTTTATGGGGAGAACATACTATGTTCATGTTCTGTCTGCTCATATAATTTGCACGTTGTGCAATAGAGAACTATGTTTGTTTGCGCTGTCTCTTTTACTCTCCTTTAAAAACTGCAGTTGCTCGGCATCGATGTCAGAGCATGGATGAAACATGGACATGAGCGGTGTACATTAGACATATGCGATGTTCGACATGATGTTCATACCAAGTTGATGGCTAAACGAGACGTATAGATATCAATTGAAGGCCATGTCCTGCTGTTGGAATTTCATTTATTTTTGTTATGCCAATGGTAATCAGCTCTGGCTATATAATGGTATATATTTACTTTGTATGGGAAATGCCACGCCCACATGAAACCGATATCAATAAATCTCAATAGCTAAACATTTCGACTGGGCTTATAAGAAGTCAGTGAAAGCAATTGTTTCCCAGAATGTTTATGTTTTTAGAACTATTGCTGCAGCATTGATAAAAACATTCAACTATTTTTCCATCCTGTTTATTTTTTTAGTTTTCAATGGCAGACGGCCAATGTTTCCAAAAATACATGAATGAGTTGTGTGGACAACAACCAATAAATTATTTTTCTGTTTGTTTTTAAAATTCGATTTAGTTTTTATTGTAATAGCAGGCAGGACATGTTTGAGATATTTGTGTTGTTAACATCTTCCTACACTTTTGCTTTATTTTCTTTTGCCATAATGCATGATGTGTCGATGGATAGCATGAATTAAAGCTTCACTGATATTTGGCATATTTTTTTAAATATTTTTATTTTGTAGTTTTTCTTTATGTTCTTTCCGAAGGAATGCTAATATTGTTGTTTTGGGTTTGAAATACTAAGATTATATGTACAAACAGCTGTTGTTTGATGTTTGTTTTTTATGGGCTTTCGTGAAGTTATTGAAATTTTTAAAGCCAAAAAACTTTCTATAAAGGTGACAACTTGGTGAACTTTAAGGAAGGCTTTAAATTAATTAAGGTCAACAAAAGTGAAATTATGAATAATACAAGTCCTTAAAATTCGAAAACATTTATTAAATGTTCTCAGTACCGGCTAAAATATATGCTTTGCACGAAATATAAATAATTAATGTCTAGTAATTATGAACCATTATATTTCATATAATTGCTAATATGATGGGTGGGAGGCGAAGCAAGTATGACTAAATTTATTTATGAATTTATAAAGCACAAGATTAAAGAAATGAATAAAATTTATTTATAAATTTCTTGAACAAAGTTCATTAAAAGAAATTAACATCATAAAAAGACTTCAAGACAAAAGCAAATTCCTTTACTGCTTTTCGTTTTTCATCAGCACTTTAAGAAAATAAACTTAAGAAATACACACAAAAAAAAACTTGTTCTTTTTCATTAAAAGAGATTCATTACATTTTCAGAACAAGTGCTGTCGTGTAATTAACCCCAATTGACTTCTGAAACATTGTACTACTGTAGAGTCGTGCTCCACCTACTCCTCCTCCTCCTCCTCCAACAATTGTTTTTTTTTTCATTTCCGTTTGATGACTTTATCGCTTTATTGATGCTTATTTTAGCACTTTTTGCTTTCGCTTCGATAACCCAGAGACACTGAATTAAAACTGCTGGAAAAGAAAAACTTAAAATCAACTTTGTTTTTTTGCGCTAGAATGCAATAAATTTTAAAGCTAAAAGCAATTTAACACCAAATTAGACATACATTTGTTTTTTTTTGTTGATTAAACGAAAACGAAAACATTATGACCGAAAAACCGACCGACTGACTGAATGACTGACCGGCTAATGTACAGGCTGATTGGTTGGCACAACACTTCATAAAAATGGCCAAGTACAAAATGAATTAATGGTGGGATTGAGGGCAAACGGAGAGCACGTAAAACATAAAATTATGATTAAAAGAGAGCATAATGATGGATTTTGTTGCTTTAATGTTTTCAAATGGCGAAATATGCAGTAAAAAAAGATAAATGGTAAATTTTATCATGTAGCTGACAATAATAAAATTGTGCTTTCTTGGTTAAAGTTTTGTGTACGCATTTGATGCGATTTTAAGGAGTTTCAAACAGTGGGCCAGAAATAAATGCCTTTTTTAAATATATTTTGAATATTTTTTAATAATTTGCCTGCCTAAGATATCTAATTTTTATCTATTCATATAATTATGTGTTAGAATATTTGCGCACATACCTCCACCTAAAAAAAACAATTTCTCCTGAAAATGATAAAAAAGAAACATACGTTTACGTAACTTCTCGAAAGCAAAGCGGTCTTCAATGGAATTGTAATGTGTACTAACAGCACTGGAAATTTTTTGGGTGTGTGGTGAGGAAATCACCGATTGACAACGACATTGAACGGCATTAACAATGGCAGGAGCCAATAATTGAGTAGCGGATCTTTGAAACATTTTTAAACAGATTTCTTCAACAACAATAATAATATTTGTTAAACTTATTATTTCAAAGGATTTAAAAAAAACAACCCTTCAACAAACAAAACATTTTGAAATAATAATAATTTTTAATATTTTATTTTTTCGCCTCAGCCAAAGTATTTTGATTTTACAAAACAAAATGCTTTTGGGAAAAAGTGCGAAAAAAATTTAAAATACTAAAATTTTAGCAATTCCCGTAAAAAGTACCAATTATTAACTTGACAGTAACCGGTCACAAAATTTTGTTTGACATCACTCTATACAAATGTATAGCTGTTGTTGTTTTTATATTTTCTACAAATCTCTTACAACTGCAATTAGAGTTGAAAAAATGTCAGCCTAGGAAGTACTAGTAACGTAAGAAAACAAAACAATTGGTTGATTATTGAGTTTTTGTTACAACTTTGATATTGTTTAAACTTTTCATTTGTTTTAATGAAAGTTTATTATAATATCTGCAGTTGTTCTAAGAAATATTTGGGGTAAAGCTCCCTGATGATCTGCATTAGCAACAGTGAAATGCTCATAGGAACAAGCTATACCCCTCAATAATCAATTGCAATTTGTTTTTAATAAAATTATTAATGTTTTGCTAAATATGTAAAATATTAATTTTGGGAAAAAATGTGAATAAATATAAAATGCTTGTGGTTTTTATAGTATTGTACTTGTTATAGTATTAAGTTTAGCTGTTGTGAATTCACCTTGTTATTGACTTAAAATTATGGAAAACAAAAAAATTTATATTTTGTATAAATATTGTAAAATTTTCAAGAGATTTTTTTTGGTTTAATAGTAAAATTTCAAAACGGACTTTTACTAGTTTTAAATAATTGAACGCTATTTTTTAACAAAATGTTTAAACGTTCAAAATGATTTAAAAATTTTGATTTTGACAGTTTTTTAAATTAATTAATCAATACTTGGAATAATCAGAGTTAATAGATAATAAATTTTTTTGATTAATCAAATAACCAGATCCCTGGATTTTATATGTTCTCTTAATTATTAAAATGCAAAGCTTGGTGTTGACAAATTTTAAGCGTGTTTAGCTTTAGTAGTATTTTTTAATAATATAAAAACTGTTCTTTTTATTGAAAGGCAAACTTGATTCTGAAAAAAATTCTTCACCAAAAAATATTTAACTTATAAATTAAATAATGCTTCTCCACATGTCAGCAAAACATAGTTTAATATAACATTTTAACAATACCAGCTTTTTCCAGCTAACGATTATTACAATAAAAATAAATCTAAATATAACAGAAGTTATAAATCAAAATGTAATACAAGCTCTGAAAAAAATGTACATTTCATTTTGATTTATGTCCTTTTTAAAAGAAAGCGCAATCAACCAAACGGCAAACATTTATCAAATAGCCAAGCACACCTCTCAAAAAGTAAAATTTAATTCCTCTAAGGTAAAATTAAAACGAGAAAAGAAATCAAGTGCGTATGCTAAAAATAGCAACAGCACTTTTTCCCAAACGACCAAAAACTAAATGACTAATTAGCTGCCAGTTGAGGCATTTAAAATATTTGTAGTAAAATGTAAATTATAATTTACAATAGTTGACATAACTGAACTAAACACAGTCGAATCGTTAGTTGCCTTGCCATTGATCCTTCAGCTTACCCACTGTGCTTACTTACGACTTTTACTGGTTTTAATTTATATGTAAATAACTGCTCAAAAACATGAACAATTAATAAGCGCTCAACAGCCACAGAGAACTAACAAAAAAAAATTAAAAAAATAAATAAAGTCTTCCATGGTCATCAGCATAAAATAAAAATAAACAATTTTTTATTACAGAAAAAGCTATAAAATTTACTCCAATTTGCGTGTGTGTATGTGTGTGTGTCTGTGTGGCTGTGTGTGATTAACCTACACACCGTCTCAACTCGAAATGAAAGTTATTAACATTTACAACAACATTTATAGGCACAATAACACCAGCAAAAAACTCGTAAATTTGAATTCCTTTCCACACAAACTGCTGTACGATGTAGTTAAATGTTTAAGTTGTATTAAATTAAAATGGAAAAAAAATTGAACAAATCTGGGGTTAAACTCATTTCCGTTGTAGAGTTGTGTGAAAATACATGTATGTGTGTGTGTGTGTGCGGGAGTGTAAGTGCGTGTTTAACACATTAAATGGGCAGGGGATAATAATTGGAGATGTTACCGCCAACAACATACATTTTCGTTCACCAATAACAAGTTGGTTAAAAGTGACGTTAAAATTGTCAACAAATTGTTAACATTACAAAACCAATACATGCAAGCAAGCAAACAAACACTTGCACGTGTTTCATTGTAGGCATGTATGTGTTAGTGTATGTATGTATGTGCTTTTGCGAAAGGTCAATGTAATAAATGCGTAACAAATATTAACTCAAGATCTCTTATTGAAGCTGAAACAGACGCACATGGCGGACACACACACATACATATACACACAGTCACACAATTACATGGTGAAAAGTGAAGCGTAATACATCGTTTACATGCTTAAATATTTATATGGGGCGTTGTGTATTTGAGCAGGAGAAAATTGCAAACTTGCAAAATTATATGCAACAGCAGCAACAAATTCGTATATCATACGAAAGTCCTGCAAAATATATATTTAAACAGAAACAAATATATCCTGACATTATGTCGTTTTCTTTTATAGAAAAAAGTGCAACATTTCTTGCCATTTTTATTGAAAATTTGCGATATAATGATTTTTTGAAAAAGTGAGATTTACTAGAAATTATTGTATCATCACTCACGATGCAACATTTTTGTCTTTTAAGAAAACTTTGAATTTCAATTTCGTTGCTAGAAAGTAAAAGAAACGTTACATATTTTTTAGAAAAAAAAAACGCCATTAGTTTTTAAATTAAAATTAAATTTAAATTTAAATTAAATTATTTTATAAGGAAGTATCTAATTTTATAAACAGAACAGGAGTATTCAAAAGCTACAGCCGGAAGCCGGTTTACCGATTTAAAAAAATTAATAGGCTTCGAATAATTTATATTGGTCGCATTCATAAAGGCAGAATTAGTTTGTACGTTCTGTTCTGTTACGGATCAGTTATTTTGTTTCTCTCTAATTGAAAAACTGTATGTGTGGTTTGTTACTACTTTTTCGTTCTGTTCTGCTGCGGACTATTCTGTAGAAAATATAATACAACGTCAAGCGACAGGCAAGATTTTGTATGTATTAGTTTTTTGTGGCATGAAATATTACAAATTTTGTTTTAAAAGTCAGAAAATTTTATTTCAATTCAAATTATTAAAGATTTATTGTTGTCAAGTAAAAAACATTTTGCAAACATTTAAAAAATTTATTCGTATAATTATATCGTCCACATTCGAAAGTTCAGACACAGAACAAGAAAGAAATATTTTCTACAAAAGAGAACGGCAACGAAAAGTAAAAACTAAAACTAATGAGGCCTTAAGACGTAGCTGTTGAGCTCAGCTGTTGTGAAACTGTTGTCAACTGTTGGATATATTGTTAATTTTTGTATTTTGCACAAAAGATGTTATTATTGTTGTTTAGGTTTAACATTTTAAATTATAAATAATCACTGATTGTTGTTATTGTTGTTGGTTGAGAGAAATGTATGCAGTATATTTTTCAGCAGAGAAAACAAAACCAGAAAAGAGACACTTTAAAGATTTATGGCCTAATTCACAAACGATTAATAAAGTTAATGCGTGCATTAAAACCGGGTTTCCCATGTAAAAATCCAATATTAAACATACTATAACTTTATTAATCGTTTGTGAATAAGAGTTTTAAAGTTTAAAGTTATTTAAGTTTAATTTGAAACTGTTATTGTTGTTGTTATTGATTGTTTGTTAAATTATTGAGCATGTTGGTATGAATGTATGTTAATATAAAAATGTATGAAATATGAAGATTAGAAAAGATACTTTTTATATCATAAATATCACAATGTTTTTATTTTTAACAAATTAAAAATAGATTTAAAAACACCACAAAGATTTAATTATTTCAAGTCGAATTACTTTAATATTGTTTCTACACAATTTTAGACAGAATTTAAAGATTTTAGCAGAGCTCAATAAAACACGTCGTACACTCAAGAGAAACGATTTGAGCCCAACAGGTACGTCTTAGAAACGGCTCGATGAATAATTGAATAATGAATGATTAAGGAAAACATTTGCATATAAATAGAAATGATGCAAAATAAATAATTTAAATTTGCTAAATTAATTAGTTTGGCTTATACTAAAAAGTATGGACAACACAGAATTTGCAATGGAGTTTTTCTTGGCAGGAATTTTTCATTTTTATTTTAAAATCTGCAGCACAAATTTAATATTCGCAACATAAAAATGCACAGCAAATTACTCCAATAAAATAATAATACTGCGCCGATAGTATTTATATTTCAGTGCTAAGTCGCCTCTGTATTCAAAAAATCCTAAATATCTAATTAAAATAAATAGACACCATAATAAACCTTCGTATATTTAATAAAATTAGTATTTTAATTTTATTTCTTTATTTTCGTTACTTTATCGCATTTTTAATGCAAAATTTAACAAATTAATTTGCAGTCGCCATCTAACAAAACGGCGTTGCATTAGAAAATAAAAGCGCATAACTCTCTTCATCAGCTGTAGAGGGTAAACCCAACATGTTCACTAAATGTAGCGAAAAAAATTTATGACGGAAAAAATGGCAACAAAAACTCAACTGTGGAGCGGAACTACTCAAACTCTAAGACAAACGCTCAACGGTTGCGCAACAGTTACGTCTTATGTAGGCTTTTTTTGTTGTCAGTTTTTTTCACCGAAAACAGTTTTTGTAGCTTCGCATTTTTAATCAAGGTACCACAAAGGATTTAGTTTTTACACAATTAAATGAAATCTATTCTCCGTTTGTAAACGCAAGTCCTATTTAGTATAAACAGAAATCAAAGATTGTATTAAAAAAAATTCTCTTACCATGGAAAGCCCCATATGAATTGCAAACTTTCCTTAAAAGTATGATAAAAGTTTCAGCCACTGTTTGTCAGTTGGAACGTTTAAGTTTACTTAGGCTCAAATTTACAACCTTTAGTTTACTAATGATGGCCGTTTAACCATTGACATTTATATGAAAATTCGTTAGTTAAACTACCGGCATCTAATTGTATTTGATGGAGAAAATAATTTTTTTTCTCTACGTCGTCTTGAAGGGAATCACAATCGAGCCACTATAACTCCGATTTTAAGTGCCTTTAGGACGCTATAGTTCTTAGTCTGTAGCACACACGTTAGATACTCCAGCAGCACATACAGTGAAAGAAATGACGCAAAATTTACAAAACACTATTAATAGTGTGTTTGTTAGCATTTTATTCAAATACTTAAATATAAAACGATGAAATCTGATGTTTAATATTGAACTTACTAACGAACTTTTAAATGCTAATTCTCCCAAAAGTTGATGATAATAAATTAAAGTAAACTTGCACGATAATTGAATCAGACATTAACATTTTATTTGCTATAAAATGAGGTCTTAGAATAAGGGAAGTATAAAATAAAAAGTAATTGTAAAAAACGTTGCAGACACAACAAGGTCATTTATAAATTAAAAGAATAAATTTTTATTATACGGAGCATTTATTGCCTGCAATTGACCTTCGTTTCAAATCAGCCACTTCAACTACAATTACATGAGAATGGCAAATTTAAAATATAATAAAAAAGCGAAAAACACAAAAAGAGAGATGAATGAAAAGTCAACAATAGACGAATAAAATGATGTTTAAAATAAAATCCACAAAAACCATAAAAAAATCCATAAATTAGGTTGAAATCTAATACAGACTGGGAAGGAAACTAAATTGTAGAAAGTGGAAGATGGACTTTATTCCATTAAATAAATTAAGAGTAACTAGCTGATTTTTTTAAGAGAATTACAATCCACTTGTTTGCTTGCTTGAGTCTGCGTTCTGCAGCTAAAAACCACATGTGGATCCAAATAATCTATTAAGTATGACAAACTAGATTTTTCCTCTTATTTTAATTGAAAATCTAGGTCCTTTAATGTTCAACTTGTTTTTCCAACGAATAGTACTTGAATTACTTTTTTAGCTTATGTTTGCAACAAAGTGAATACACAAAGGACACAACTTTTTGTCTTAAAAAAAAAGAAATAAATTTAAATATTAGCATTTTTAATTAAAATTCCTTGATTAAGGTTTATTAGTTCAGAAATATTGCAAACATTGATAACTACGAGTATTTATTTAATACTTCAATTCGTAATGAAATAAAAAGTATTAAAACTAAATTTATATATAATTTCAGTTTTTCATCATCATCATGAGTTTGCTGGCTGTCTGACAGTCTTGTTATTGAGTTTGAAATCTTTTTCTTTTTCTTTGTTACTTATTTAATTTGAGGAAAAAAGTATGCTTAAGTAAATGAACAAATAATTTGCAATCTCATGGGCGCAAAGTAGAACAAAAGGATAAATAAATAAATAAAATTGGTCGTAAAATGAGTCCTTTTTGTTTTGGGAAAGTTGTTTTTTCTCGTTTAATTTATTTACAGGATTTAGAAAATTAACTTTGAATCCACTTAAGAAGATCAGGAGTTTTGAGGGTGTTTTAGCGGTTTCTTTTTATTTTCATTTTCATTTTTATTTTTATTTTTTATTTTATAAGACAATTTCATGCAATTGAAAATTTTTATTTGTTTGCAATTTCTTAAATTTATGTTAATTTAGAAAATAATTTTTTCTTATTTAAAAGATTTATTATGCTGATTCCAAACCTGCAGACTGCTGTTTTTTATTTGCAGTTTTTGAAATAATGTGGATTTTATTTTTAACTTGTATAAAATTAGAACCGAAATTCAGGGAATTTTGGCCCTGAATGTTGAATCTTTTCACATGAGGGCCGATTTATATCGCCCAAAGTTAATTATATTCCAGGTCAGCAGCTAATGGGTCACTCCGGTAAAAGAGCCAGCTGGAGGGTTAATTTGGAAATAACCGACAGAGGTGTGAGCAGAGACAATATGGAGAATGGCAGATAACTGCAGTAGTTCCAGCTGTAAAGCAAAAAAGTTGTAGACGGCAGATGCATGCGATAAAAAGAATCGCTGTCTTTTTCCAGCTGAAGATTAAGGTGAAAAATGAGATGTGAAAAGCAAGAGAATAGAAAATAAAAAACACGTGCAAAGTGGGGTCAGGAGCACAAGTGGCGGAACATTCAAGTGAACAGCGCAAGCTAGGAGCTTGGCTAACACAAATCCCGAGCAATAAGAACGAAATAGAAGCAAGGAGGGTTTTTATGTGAAATACTTGGACTAGATTTCCAGCTAGTCAGGAAGGAGGATAGGCCACTGGCTCAGGGTCAAGGAGTAAAGGATTCCAGAGGTTACTATCCGGAATCATATGTTCTGATTGTCATCAGAGTAGCAGAGGTGACGGACTGGCCACTGCCACTCAACGAGCAATATAATTTAATGTTTCTTTTGCAAACAAAGTAATCAGCAAAAAGTTGTTTTCATTTTGTGAACTTTGTGTAAGCTGACCCTGCACACGGCTGAACTATCGCAGTTTGAAACCCGGAGAATCCGCAGGTCCGTTACAATGACTCTATTTCCGATGTATTTTCGCTCAAATTCTCAAGACTGAACAAGTTCTGTTTCTGTTTGCTACAGAAATAATAATACGGGAGGAGGGTTTACTTTCCATCTAAGAATTTTAAGTAAAATTGGTTTTTTGTTTCTTTATAAGTATTTAGGAGTTAAGGAATTAATTGCTCGGCTTGAGGTTTGTCTCTTTTGTTTAATAAATTAATAAATAAATAAATTAATAAATAAATAAATAAATAAGTAAAAATATTAACTATTTTTTTAGATTTTATTTTATTAATATTTATACATAATTGTTGAATTGCTTAAGATTTATATTGAAATGGATTTTTGGCCTTCGGTTCAAATCTGAGTTTACCCATTTCTTCTTAATCTTTAAGAAATTGTTTTTGGGTAAATTCATTATTTTTATTAAGAGAGTACTTTTGTTGAAATAATTTATTCATCAGAATAGTAGAACACAATAGTATTAATTTCAAGGTCGCTGCACTATCTCATCAGCGTTCTTTGTTCGATTTTAACACTTTTGACGGTGGATACTAGTGATTAAGAATATCAACTACGTAACCGTATTATTTAATGAATTAGAATACGAAAAGTGCAACTTATTCATTTCTTACAAGTTAAATCAATTTCGGTTTGTACGAAATTCCATCTCTGATGATTAATTATTCCAGATATTCCATACTCTCCAGCTTTTTCCAGAATCATTGGCTCTAAGATCAAGCAATTTTTAATTTTTGTATACTTTTTTTGTTGTCTTGTAGTTGACTTTCTTGGTATTCAACCACCTGTGACAATGTAAACATGGAGTATATTACGCGTGCTTTATTTATGTTTTTATTTTATTAATTTATTTTTTCCGATATTTTGACCAACTTTGTTGGTCATCTTCAGGGAATTAATATTTTGTTTTCATATGTCTTTTAGTTGTCAGTTGTTCATAATTGTAAACTTTGTCAACTAGTTTATGATTATGAACAACTGACAACACTATGATATATTAAAACAAAATATTAATTCCCTGAAGATGACCAACAAAGTTCGTCAAAATATCGGAAAAAATAAATTAATAAAATAAGAACTTAAAAAATAGTTAATAATTTTATTTATTTATTAAACAAAAGAGACAGACCTCAAGCCGAACAATTAATTCCTTAACCCATAAATTCTAAAAGGTTTACAAAACAACACATTCATATACATGTATTTAGTTGTGGGCGGTTGGTTATTCATGCAGGCGTATGAGTATTGTAATCTCAAGCATTAACTTTGATAGCACTCATGCGCTCCCATAGACCAGGGAACTGTTTTTTGTTTTTTAATACATAAATACATGTGATGTGATGATTATTAATTTTTAAGTATTCGAGAATGCGAACACAAACATCTGCGGCTATATTCGCGAATACGAATAATCAATTTGAAATTTAGCGCCACTTGTTTCGGTGGCTCAGTTTTGAAATAAAATGCTTCAAACTTAATTGAAAAAAAGTCGCCCTTTCGTATCAATAACAATAAATTAAACGAGTTATCACACTACAATCGGTATTTCCATTCCAAAAACAATACATAATTTTCTATTCCTTTGTAGTCGACAACAAGTTCGATTGCGTTTTGGAGGCTGAATTGGAACTTCTCCACTGAATCGTTCTACACAATATTTTGAATTTTTTGAGACTTATTTCTTTTCAAATTTTCTCACTTTCTATTTGTGCTTTTTATTAGCAATTTAAAGTTTGGACTATTTGCTCAGTTATAATTATAAGCAATTTAATTCAGTTTATATTAGATTGTTGTTCAGGTATTTTGCAATTGATGAATAGATGATACCATTTCTTCGAAAGGAACAACTGCAATAATCTTGAACAGATCAGTAGCATCTTCTCTGTCAAGGGTTTTTATATATTTCATTTAAGTTAATATTCTTAATTTCACTTAAATTAATTTTCTACTGTAAGTTATTGCCTGAATCACAAAGTATTTATAATAATTTTAGTTCATCCGATGAATTAACTGGTTACACTGCAGTCGTTTAAAATAATCAGGAGTTTAGCTACCGTCTTCGATATCGAATGAACTATAGAGATAAAACAAAACTCGATATCTATCGACTTGCATTCGTTCGTTATCGAATCGAGTTTTTATTCTAATTGTAAAAGATTTTATTAAATTTGTGACAGTGTTTACATGAAATATAAAAAGAATGCAAGAAATGTAAGTAGGAACTACTTATTATTTTACTAAAATTTTGTATTTTACAGAAAATTGATCAACAAATTGATGCTTTCATATTTTTCTTCGTCGAAGTTAGAAAATGAACATGGTTTTCTACGTATTAGAAAACAAATGCGGGGTAAGAGCAACGTTCTATCCTTGCCAACAAAAGTGTAAGTGCCAAATTTTGTATTTTGGATCATATAAATTCTGACTGTATTTTTTTAGATTTAAACAGCGGTTCAGATTGTCGAAGGAAGCATTAAATTATGTCTTTTCTGGACACATGTCAATGACATCGCCACCGAAGCTTAATTTAGCCTCAACACTTTCCTTTCTGGTATTTGGTAACGATAATCCCATTGGAATGTGCCAAAGCAAGGAAATGGATGTGGTAATAGCTTTTTGCTAAATTCGCTTATTCAGACATTTAAAACAAAAACTAAATTTTTGAATTTGTTTTTGTTTTAATTGTTATTGTACTAAAGAAAGAATTCAACCGACATAGTGGGTCTGGAAGTTCAATTTATATTTTACACACCTGTCCTGCAATGTACACCATAATTACAATTGTTTTAACTCAAAAAATAAATAAAACTTACGGTTTTCACAATTTATTGTTTGCCATTAAAATTAAGAGAACCAGTTGTTTTGTGAACGATTGACATTTTGTTATCGAACAACATAACACTCGATCGATGACACGCTATCGAAAGCCATCATCTCAAGTTTTATTGGTTTTTGTGCGATAACGAATGCTTTAATCCCGAAACAAAAATTCTCGATGTTATTAGCTCGATCACGGAAGCGGAAGTAGACCCCAGCTCACTAGAAAATTTTGAGTTTTATATAATGAAATATTATTTATCGTGGAAAACTTCACGGACACAAGATATAAAGTCAAATTGTTTAAAAATGCGACTGCACAATCGCCCAAAAGAACAACCATGAAAAAGGGTTTTTTTAAAAATGTGGGTGTTTATTCACTGGCGTTTGGGTCTTTGGAGATAATTTCTACTTTTGATTGTGATTGTTCAGTATTTTTATTTATTTATTTCGGCCTACAGATTATAAATCCTGGCAGACCAAATAATTATTAATTTTATTACTCGAGACAGGTTTCGATATCTTATTTCAAAGAATTTCAAAAAGTTTTGTTTGTTGATCTTAAAGTAGACCTTAAAGTAGACTTTTAAGACTTAAAGTAGACTTTAAGGTCTACTGATGATATGGCTCCACAAACAAAACTGATTAAAGACTAATGGCCTTATTCACAAACGATTAATGAAGTTATAGTTGGTTTAATGTTGGATTTTTAAATGAAAACCCCGGTTTTAATGCACACATTAACTTTATTAATCGTTTGTGAATAAGGCCATAAAGATATAATACATCGAGAATACATTAAGTAGTTAAATACTAGAATAATATTTCTTTAACATCATTGCTCTCGGAAATATCTGCAATATGATACAATTTATTGAAATTTTTAAAAATGCGACAAAAGGATTCATTCGTTGTTAGCATCCTTCTTAAACAAAAAATCTAAAATTGCTTTGTACGGATTCAGAATGGAGTAGTAAGGATCCCAAACAATAGAGCCATATCCAAGAATAGACCGCACTAAAGAATAGACAGTACAAAGTTGTTTCGTAACGTAAGCGGTCAGAAAATTTTTTAGACCATCTTTTTATAAAACCAAGAACACCATTAGCTTTGTTAGCAGTTAACTCAATGTGATCACGGAAACCAAGCCTGTGATCTAACAAAAAGCCTAGATCAGTAATATTGTCCATTTCTCCAAGCGGTGCTTCGAGAATCTAGTTTGCTTATTTCATAGAATGTCATGTGATTACATTTTTTAAATGTTTAAGTCCATTAAATTAATTATAAACCATTGAGAAATTTTGTCAATGTGAGACTGTAGTCAAAAATTTATTTATTAGAGTCATTAAAGCTCTTCAGAATTACAAGACAATTTTAATCATCTTAAATTTGATAGAACTGTTTCGTTGCTCATAATTGAAAAATGTATACCAGTTGAATGTGTCATATTGAATGAGTAGCGAAAATTATGGTAGTATGCATTTTATTTCGAATAAAGTACAGGTCTGATTCCTGGACAGATTATCATTTAGTGGCGGCTGGGAGAAAACACATTGCAGTCCCAATTACAATTTTATTATTTACTTATTTATTTTCTTTGTGCTATAATCGTAACTATCATAATTATTGATAATAAAAAAATTGTTATATTAAGGATATGTAGGAGGTAGGCGTGTCCTTTTGATGATTCAAATACAATTTATCTGCTGCTAATATTAAATTGTTTAAATTAAGAAGATATGGAAGGTGGGCATGGTTTTTTATCGGTCATAGTAAAATCAATCAGAAAGCTAAAAAGCATAAAGTAACAAACAATCAGAGGTTTTTTAAATTAAAAATTATTTTTTTTATTTAAGGATTTTTGGGAGGTCCTTTCACCGATTAAGGTGAAGTTTGCGATAAAGCTTAAACACATAATTCTTAGAAGACAATGCAATTCGATTATAATTGCTGCCTAGATCTATTTTTTAAAATTAAGAATGTATTATGGATCAAGCAACCGCCCAGAAAATTGTGTCTGTTTAATTTATTCAATTCAGTTTATGGATTCAAAGGCACTGTGAGGATGACTGTAGACTGTGTTGATAGTGTGCCGGCCTATTAGTCTGGGGGTCGCAGGTTTGTTTCCTGTCAATACCTCAAAAATGTCCTTAACAGTTTGGGTCTTGTTTGTACACAGCCATACAAGATACAAATTAAAATTTTAGTACTACAAAAATTAAATCGCTTTTTAGTACTTTTTTAACTCTAAAACTTTAAGGAAATACTTACAAAGCTGTTAATTAATAAAGCTTCAGATTTATAGTCTTAGGAAGCAAAGTTTGCATTAAGAATTTGCTTGATTTTATATGCGAGTAAAATCAGAACCTTTTTATAACTAAAACTTTTATGTTTCCACATTTTATAACTTTACCAACATGATATAAAAAGCTCGAACACAGCAGGTGTTAATTTTGATCATACTTTGTTTTCAGCATCAATCTCATTGCATTATTTAAGCTTAAGAATTTGTGTTAAACTTTAAATATGACATGTTGTCAGGTAATAAAATATCCAATAAAGAACAACAAACATTTATCGAGTCAATAATCTTTTATGGTGTTAAACATTTAATATTAGCAAAAATTTCAATAATAAAATATCCACAAATTTATTGTTTTAAATTCTTAAAGTCACAGGTGCGTTTTCAAAATCAATTGTGCGAAGACAAGTAGACTAAATAGAATCATTAACCATTTCAGCCACAAAAGCAGAAAAAATAACTAAAAATATGGTTATTAAAGACTCCATCCAACTGCCAGTCAGTCAAGCACATGTGTTTAAATTAATCATGTGACAATACTTTTTGTCATAAACACTCGTTTTTACTGCTTCTTTTCGGGCCACAAAAATCCAAAACAAAAGAAATATAAAACAAAACAAAAGGTAGAGTCACACTCTCACTCACTCACTCACTGACTGGCCTTACTAATGATAAATGGATTTGTGTGTTTATGCATGTGTGTGTTTGTATGCATTGTTGTTTGTGTGAGTACTAACAAAGGGGTTTTCAAAAATATTATCACAAAAAATAGTACAGGATATCAAGTCATTGAACCTTTTACAGTTAAAGAAAAAAAAATATAGAAAAAAATAGAAAAAAAAAATATTTATACACATGCATACACACAAACACCTTAATGCATATTAATGGAGAATGTGCTACCTTCGTATGTCTGTGTATTATCAAATTTTGTAGGTGTGTTTGTCTATTGCAGAAACGGATTTAAATATACATTTATTTGGCATACTGATGGGATTTCAAAATGGTGGTCTGTGCTGAAATATACTAGAATATACTCAGGTCTCTATAACAGTTCCTTACACACGGTTGGAACGAAAAGTCTTCTAAAGACAAACTCTTCGAATAAACAGGGTGATCAAATTAAATGTTTCACTATCAATAATCATTATCTATCTGTAACTACTCGATATAATGAAAAGAAAAAGGTCCCCATTGATGGAACGATATGCGCTGCAATAAAGCATTGAAATTATTACAATTCACTATAAAAATAGTGCAAATTTTGCGGGTCACAGTTCGCAAATCTAAATCATTGTTGGGTCGCCATGAAGTTTCTGTTCGGCCAGCAATTGTAAAAAATGGCAGAAAACACCCAGGTTTTTGGCAGAAATCGAACCTGAGACTAATAGATTAGCGTACTAACCTGACAAATAGAAAATTATCGACCGGAAACCCGTTAAAAATCGATGTGGAAGAACTTATAACATCGAAAACCCAACAGGTTACATTATGGGAGAGCTTTTACTCCACCATGCTATCAACACCTTCTGCTCAGTGTCAACGGCTGGAGGAGCCCTCATTCTCAGAGATGCAGTCGAAAATTTTCACCATCAGTGACATCGCAAAATTGGCTGGGCTGACGATAACTATGCCCAACACAAAATCGCTCCACATCAATAGTAACACAGATCGCAATTTCATCGTAGGTGATCAAGATATTGAAGATGTTAAGTCCTTCTGCTACCTGGGTAGCACAATTGACAAAACTGGTGGCTTAGCAGCAGATATATCCAATCGCATAAATACAGCAAGGAAAGCATTTGCCCAGTTAAGCCCGGTTTGGAAATCTTCTAATATCTCGAAACAAATCAAAGTCAAATTATTCAATCCCAATATAAAATCCACTCTATTTTATGGGTGCGAGACCTGGAACATGGCACCATATGATTTGCAGTGTCTTCAGGTATTTCTCAACAAATGCCTCCACAAAATCTTACGGATTTTCTGGCCTGAAACAATACCGAACAACCTACTCTGAATGGAGGCAAACCAGTAGCCTATTAGAACGGAAATAGGTAAGCGGAAATGGTGTTAGATAGGTCACATCCTCCCGAAATCAGACGACGATATTGCCAAGAAATGCCTAGAGTGGAACCCACAAAGAAGCAGAAGAGTTGGGAGACCAGCGCACACATGGAAGCAACAATTAATAACAGAACTTTCGAGATTGCGTATGAAGTTGAACGAAGTCAAGCATTGAGCCGAAGATCGAGATTATTGGAATCACCTTGTTATGGCCCTGTGCTCCCTCGAGGAGTGAAAGGAACTTATATATACTAAGCACTAACTAGTCTGTAGAGGCACCCAACTGGTGGAAAAATTTGAGCTGTTGGAACAAGTTAGTAATGTGAAGTAACAAACTTTTGCACGTCGCTCAAGAACAACTGATAATACTGCTGAGCAAAGTCCATGTTTGTCCATTACTCGTCAATCTTTCCAATTAGACATCCCACAAATGACATTACATTGTATTGTGAGTGGCGTTGGTTCAAGTAGTAAGTACGTTGACTACAAACCGCAGGACCTGGCTTCAAACCCAGTGTCAGACAGAGTCATGAAATAAAAACACCATGCATTTCTCTGATGTGCATTTGTGTGCTTTGTGTCAGTTGTTGGCGGATGGTTTCAGTGGTAAAGACATAGCCACTGGTCACTGAACAGTACCAACTTCAGCTTATGCTAATTTTAATGTATTGAGTAGCAAAATCACCGGCAAAGTAAAACCGTTAATAAAAAGTGGCTACTAAGCACAGCTTCAAGTCTCGTAATGCTCCTCCTCGACACAACAGACGCTGCAACACTGCTCTAAGAATAAACGTGCAGAAAAGCAAAGTTTTAAAAACGAATGAAGCTTCACGTCCTGTCATATCTATCACTATCGGTTTCCAATAGTTCCAGCACAATGCATTGCATGTGTAGGGTTCATCCCCTGAGTGCTGGTCCAAGATGAAAAAAATAAAATAAAAACTTTAGTCTTAAGACTTTTGAAGTACAGTTAACACAAAAAGTCACACCTACCGATCATCAACAACGTCATGCTCTTTGAAATGTTTCAATTTTATCGAAATATCATCTTGAGTGATGAGCCTCATTTTCACCTTGGAGGCTACATTAACAAGAATAATCGCCAAATTTGGGGGTCGGAAAGCCCATGAATTATTGCTGAGAAGGCTTTGAACGTGTCATTGCTGATTACGATTTATGGTCCGGCGGTGAGATTTCACCTTATTTTTCCGAAAACGAGGCTGGAGCAACTGTTACGGTAAATGGATTGCACTATCGAACGATGATTAATGTTATTGTATGTTCGGAATTGGAAGATATTGCTGTGAACGATGTTTTTGAATGAAAAGTTTCCTGACCGTACGATTTGTCTAAGAGGCGGTCACAATTTACCATCGAGATCTTGTGATTTAACAGAGTTAAATTTTTTTCTTCGAGTATTCATAAAACATAAGGTCTATGCCAATAGCCCATAATCGATTCAACACCTCAGAGATAGAATTCGTGAAGTTATCGAGGACATACAGCCGCAAATTTTCGAAACGGCAAATCTCAGTAAAAGGATATGGTCTTGCAAGCGTACTCGTGGCGGTCATTTGGCTAAAATTGTTTGCCATTACAACTAAATAAACATTCGATGATTTTGCTCAAAAATACTTATTTTTTTACACACCAAAATGAATCCTCTTGTTGGAAGATCCCATACTAAATATATTTTCTTTTCCAATATTGTAGATCTCAACAAAAAAATAATTGAGATTTTGGAAACAGAGCAGACTCTTTCTTTTTTATAAATACACTTCGAAGTAAAAATAGTCCAAATAAACTCAATAAAGTACGTCAAGACGAGTTTGAGTTATTTACATGTTTCTTTTCACTGCACGGAAGGACTTATTTTTGAACATCCACTTACAATGGTGCAAACAAAAGAGCAAAACTATAAGGCATAGATTAAAAACTATCGATTAGCGATGAGCTACAAACATAAAACGACGCAACATTAGTATGACTTTATCATATAAACACTGAGCTAAAATAAGTGCTTAAAAAGAAATGCTTCAAGTGGTACATCGCGAGTAAATGTCATGCCATACGTAAATATTTAGTCTTGAAAGCTGTAGAAATAAACCTGCAAATGGCGAATCATTCGTTTTAAATTAAAAAGTAAATTTATAAAAAAATCATAAATATTTTGGATTGCTTTCAAGTTCAACCTCGTATGTTTACGTATCCGTTTACGAAAGTGTGTTTTTGTTTGATTGTGTTTCAAGCCCGGGGTTCTATTATGTGTGTCTATGTTACATTATTTTAATATTTTTGTTGAGGTGTTGGCAGCGGTGTTGATGTTTCATGAATGTTTGTGATATAGAAAATAAAAAGAAATAGTATTTTGTCTGTCATAAAAAATAACAAATTATATTGTTGAATATTTTATCAAGTCAACGCACCAAACACAAACATATTAGAGTATAAAAAATAAAAATGTAACAAAGCCTAGATAAATTCTGACACACTCTCGTGCTTATAAACAGATACTTTCATATGCACATAATCCAATTAGTTTTATAGGCCATAGAATTTATTAGAGCACAACAGACAACAGTTTTGTTTCTTTGAAATGGCTCTCTAAAAATTATTTTTATATGTTAATAAATAGACTTTTTTAAAATGGCAATTTGCGAAATGTAACACTGCGTTTGATTAGATCACAAAGCAGCTGATCGGCAAAAAAATATTAATAGGTCTATCAAAAATATGCTCTATTAAAAGTGTTTTATGCTCCTTAAAATTTTTCTAAGTAATTTTATATGATATTAAAAAAATAGTATGTATTTCCTTTAAAAGTCTACATTTTATTATGATGAATCTTGTGAGTTCAATGCAAATCTTCATCAGTGTATGAAGTGTAAATTAAAATAAAATCCATCGATGGAATGATATTTTGGGGTTTTTGATTTGCAGAACTTTTTTGCTATTCCCGGCTGTTTTTTTCCCCGATTTTGATTTTTTTTCCCATACTCAGGCGTATTTTTTAAATTAAATCCATTAGATATACTGTCTGGTCCACGATTTCGAATGATTACGTTCTTTTGTGAAATTACAATTAAAACAAATTAAACAATTAAATAAATTCTAAAATCTTTTTTTTAATGTAATTTCACAAAAGTAGGATACCGTTTTTTTAATTTCGCACGATAATTTTTTTTACAAATTTTTCATGGAAGTAATTTTTCTTGAGTTATTTTATTTGACCTTTTCTGATTTTCAGCAAAGCTTCACAATTTTTTCTTTACTTTTTTGCAATTATTGGTATTTTTTTTATATCTATACATAAGTGGATTTTATTAGTTTCGCGCTCATTTATGGATGTACGAATTTAAAAAAAATTTTGATTAAAAAATTATTCAATTTTTTTAAACTTTTTATTGGTATTTTATTTATTCAAAAACTTCTTCAAGCAACGCATAGAAAGGGCCTAAGATTGAGCTTAATTCTTTTGAAGTGAAGTAATTGTACATCACTTTCATTTCATTTACCACACTCGAGGCTTGTATCAAAATATAATCTAAAGTCGTTACCAAGTTTTAATACTGCAAGCAGACATTTAATTTTTATTGTGTTGTATGTGCTCAATGACTTCATAAAAGTGACATCGTTATGTTGGGTAAAAAATCGATAAGCCAAACAAAACACCGGCCTTACGAATTATTCGAATATATTAACTAATCGAAACCGGTTAATTTTTTTAAAGCGAATCGGTAAACTTATTTTAAGTTCCGCTTTTGGAATACCCTAGTAAAAAGTACTTCTAAAAAATTTAATATTTTTAAACGTTTTCGTGAAGCGAGCACAACAATATGGTTTTTATATAATGTGATTATTTTTCGAACTAAATTAGTCGGTAGTGTTTGTAAGCCAAAGTGATTATTATTTGGCTAAAGTTCGTTACATTTTTTAGTAAGAAAGAATTGGAAACGAGACAATATTCCAAACGGAGAAGTGAAAAATTAACAACAAATTCATATCAACTTATACGGCAGAACAGACACAACTTTGTTTTTCGGCAGCCGCAACACTCCCATCATCAGTGCTTATGTGTCTTTCTTTGTATTTGCCACTGTTTATGTAGCTCGGTTGAATCTAATTTCAAATCTTTATATATACAAATTATGACCGGAAAAAGAATACGAGGCTTATATGTATTGTGATCGGTTTTTATTTTTCCGGGGTCATCCTAATGTGCAGCAGCACTAGTGTTTCCTATTCACATACTTACATAAGTAATGCATATGCATATAAGTCATGATAAAATATTACTTGTTTTATTTTCTTATGTTTAGGTTTTTGTTTCCTGTTACCACATGTCTGTTCGAAAGTATTCTTATTTTATTTTAATATATTTTATTTTATAAAACTAAAGCATCTTTTATGTCAGTTATAAATTAGTCTCCAATTATTTAAAATTATATTTAAGATTTACAAAAAGTATGTAACATTTTTTAAAAGTACTAAAGATTTATGCAGTAATTAAAACAAATTAATGGCGTTTTCTTTTCTAAAAAAAGTGCAACATAATTTGCCTTTTTTATTGCAAATTCGCAATATAAATTTTTGCCTTAAGAACAATTTTAATCGCAATTTTTTTTTGATAAAAAGTCAAAGAAATGTTAATTTTTTTAGAAAAGACAACGGCATAAGTTTATTTATCACTAAAACTGCTGGGAAAATAAAGTAGTAGTGCAACTATTTCAGGACCTACGAGCACTTTAAATTTTAAGTCGATTTTATGTTGATTTTATGACTATAAAATTGTAGAAATTTGTGGCACAACCTTGTTATATTGCATGTGAACACTTTTACATAATCTTTTTATGCACTTCTTTAATATTTAGAGCTGAAAATTAGTAAAACAGAAATTCGGTTATAATTGCAAATAAAGTAAATAACATTTTAATGCAAAAGTAGTAAAAATATTTTAATGTGTTTCCCATTAAAACTTTTTTTCTACAACATGTTACAATGCGTCAAGACAAAAACGAAAAAAAACTAAACTGCAACAGCAACAAGAGTCTTATATTTAGTGCGGCAGCAGCTCTTTTCTTTTGTCTTCTGTTTTGGTTTTAATATAAATATCTATATTTTTTCATTTTATTTTGTTATTTATTCGCTAAAACCAACAAAACTGTTGCAAGCGGCAACACAACACAACACAGACAAGTTATAAAAGCATGAGTTTAAATGGCAGCAACTTAACAACAACATAGTGTTGCAACTTTATCGCTAACAGTAAATCTTTAAATAACTAAAACACAAACAGTCAGCCATTCATTCAACCAACCAACCAACCAACCAACCAACCAGTCAACAAAGTTTACAAACAACAACCATTTGCAACAAGACAAACAAGTAAAAAGGGGGAAGCAAAAAGAAGCGGAAATAAAATAAATGAAAACTAATGTTCTTTAGGTTTTGTTGCTGTTGTTGGTGTTATTTTCTATGCAGTATAAAGTATATGGACTATTTAATGCAACAGCACAGATCACTTGGCTATCAAAGAAAAGTGTATAAAAAAAAACGCTCAACTAAACTTAAGTGAAATAAAGCTAAAGTTATAAAGTTTTATAGAAATAACCGCATTAATAGCGTCAAACCGCAAAACTAAATAGCAACAGCAGCAACAAACTAAACGAGTAACTGGCACAACAACAACAACAACAAAAACAAAAGAAATTTTCAATGCAAGAATTCAATATAAACATTTTTAATATATTTGTGCGTTTAGATGTCGCTGGATTTAAAGCAAAAACAAAAAGGACTGAGGTGTTCGTAATCTAAGAAAACAAAAACCAAACTTCTAACTACCGATTCTAGTGGTGGGAGACAAAAATATAAACGAGTGTGTGTTGAAAGTTTACACCTGCGTCTAATTTTAGGGAGAGTCAAAGTTTCCCCCTTTTTTGGACAAAAATCGCTTTGGAAAATCCTGTAGTTCTTACATTTCAGGTGCAAAGTGCGTTCAGCAGATTAGTGTAAAACACTATTTCTGCGGTACCAAGGCAATTCTACAAGGTAGCAGCGATTCTATAACAATACAAAATTTGTTGTAAAAATACCAGACTAACTGCCGAAACTTGGCACAGTTGAACCTCTAAGAAATGCCAAACATCATATAAAGTTGTGGTGTGGCAGTTTGACATCAGTCATGTTGTTATGAGTATATTATCATCACAAATTTAATTTATGTGCGCCAAGATAGCGTCGAAGAAATAGTGTCGATTATGGGAATTCTAAAATTGGGGAAAGTTTATGCGACTTTCATGTGGAGGAAAATATGTGGTCAGACAGAATAGTTGCTGGCTTATTGTGGCCACCACAGATTTTCTCAAGGAATTAGACGTAGCATTTATGAAAGTACACACCTTAGGCTACAAAATGAGCCAAAGTGCTAAAAATCGTGTGACCAGTTCCTGAGAAAATTGAGCTCCTCCAAAGTGTCCACAACAAATTGTGGTTGATTTATTGTGGCCACCACAGATTTTCTCAAGGAATGAGGCCCACTACTTATGAAATGTATGAATAAAATCAACTAAAAAGGTTTTACTACTTAAACTGTTAAAATAGCATTCGATATTTTAGTTTTCAATCGATTTAGATTTGAATTTCGATTTAGTTAGATTTAGATGGCTAAAAACGCGTTCCACTTCTGCTTTAGACCATGATGGTATGCATTATATTTGTAAGCAAAACTCAGCCAACTCTTTAAATATTTCATTGAAGAGTTCTCATACTCTGAAACTTTAAGCCACAAAGAATTAGACTCCCACATATTATTCCACATTAGAATATTATTATTTTTAATGTGGTTTAGTATCTATTCATTATTTTTTTGGTTTACACGCTGAAAAACCGTCAACCAAGAAATTTTTCATCTAAAAACCCCATCGGGGGTTTGCTAATGAAAATAAAATACTGTCAAATATAGCGGGAAAATGGCCGTTTTTACTACAATCATCAGGCGCAGACTTGCACAGCTGAAGAATAAAGAATTGTTCAAAAGCTCCACAAGTAGAAAAAGTTTATAGTTCAAGGTCTTGGATCATCCGGAAATTTTGCTCTAAACAACCGAAAGTCATAGCGTAGTGGTTCTAAATCATACTTTATATTTTATTGTAATATGTTCATATGGTAAATTATTATTATTGACTTAAAAAAACACTTTGATAAAAATACACTCAAAACATCACAAAGTTTTAGGATTTCCTAGTGTCATCATAAAAACACATCCATGAACTTTAAATGATCTTCTTAAATTCTTATGGAGCAATATTTTATTTTGCAGTTCTTATGATGCGCTGACTAATTTGTGCAAATTTTAAAGGGGTAGAGACAAAAAATACTGCAACTATTTTCTGTGTAAAAACCGATAAATTTATCTGTGTTGCTCACAAAATCGCTTTTACTTTTTTAAAAAAGCTTTTGTATTTTAACTAAAAACCCGCAGAATTGTTTTACAGAATAATAAAAATAGCAATGCATTATACGAACGCATAAACATATTTTTGTACTTATTGAATGCATCATCAAACATATGGGGCTTTACATGAAACAATTATTTTGGATTTATAATTTATAAATATAGACAGATCCTGCGTGACGAACGCTACATTCGAACGCTTTTTCACACTAAAATGTACAAATTTTTTGGTCTTTTAAAAAAGAAAGAAGAATATAAGAAAATTACTAAATTTATATTAATCGAGATTGCCTCGATATCGTTTTTCAAAGATTTAAAAAACTTTTGTTTGTTGAGGGTTCCTTTTAAATATTTAAAAATTATGTTTCAGGTCTACTGATGATTTAGCTTTAGCATCTTTAAATCTTTGAATATAAGAGAATTCTAAAATAACTTATTTGCGGCCAAAAAAATTTTGTCGTTTTTTTCAAAAGACGTGAACCCTTTGTGACGTGACGCACGCTACGAGGCACAAAATTTTTTACTAAAATTGAAGTGAATTCAATGTATAAAAATATGGCTTTCGATCGGGCCTTCTTCATTAACATTAAAATAACAATATGAATACATAAAAATTTTTATTTTTGGTATAAAATTAGAAGATCTGAGGTAGGGCAGGATTTGATATTAATTTGTGCATTAATGATCATCCAAATATTTTTATTTTATATATAAAATTATTTATCTAGTATAATATTCCTCAAAAAAATACAAAAATTTTGGTTGGTGGACTTCTGGGACTTGCCCGTATATAAAAATACTAATGACCACTTTAATTAAAAACAATTTCATGTGTAAAAAAACGGAAATTCAGGTTCGTAAATTTTATGTTGGTAAGCAAACGTTAATATAGAAAATACAAACTCTTTTATTCCTTTTTAAAAACAAGAGAATCTGAGGTGTTGTGTAAAGCTTTTCCTTTTAAATTTATTGATGCTGTGCTTTCAAAAGATCAATTGCAAGTGTTCGTTTTAACTTATTTGCCGCCTTTTCGTAACGGCGATTGACAATTGGAATTTGTAGCGAGTAAGTTGTAACGAGTACTTCAAAGAGTGTTTTCAACTTGGCGATTTTTAGCAATATCACCTTTAACTTTAATTGATTTTAAAGTAAAAATTATAAGGGCAATTCACATTTTAACAATTCAAATTTTCTTTTTATACTATGAGGTTCAAAAGATAAGTAATTCAAAGAGGTAAATAATTCGGATTTCAGTTTTCTTCTATCTAAGGTTTTATGTTCAATGAAGATTGAACACCTCCGTTAAAATAAATTTTTATTATTAGTGTTTGTAATTGATTTAATGTGTAAAAATTTCGTTATATAATATTGTTAATTAGTTGATATTTCTAGTCACTAGTATCCACCGTCAAAAGTGGTAAAATTGAACAAAGAACGCTGATGAGATTGTATAGCGACCTTGCAATTAATACTAATGTGTTCTGCTAACCTGATGAACAATAAATTGTTCCAAAAATAATATTCTCTGGATAAAAAAAATGAATTTATCAGAAAAAAAATTTCTAAAAATTTGAGCTTGAGCCATCCATCCACTAGTTTTAGAAGGCTCCCAAAATATAACGTATTCTCGAATGTAAGGCCCCATACATTGACAATCACCTTAACACATGCTTTATGAAGCAAATTGCATTGAAAGAATTTAAAAGAATGAAAGTGGTTCTTTAAGGGAAAACAAAAGTTAAGATGGTTACGTTAATGGTGCTAAAGAAATCCATGAAAATATAAAACAGAAGTTGCTGCTGCATCAGTATGAAAACAAAGTTAGAGAAAAAAAACACACACACACAAAATATTAAAAGATGAAAGGTATAAGGACCGGGAAATAGAGAAGAAATTGCAGCAACAACACCTGATCATAATGTTGGCGGTGATTTTTCTACAGTGTTGCCAAGATAAATGCTTAAGATGTTAAGAATTTTTGCCTCATACACTTTTCTAAAAAGATTATAAGTCTGTAAGCTTATGTGGTGTGGCGTTGTGTGGTGGCTGGCGTTAAAGCTGTTTAGTTTTGGCGACAGTATCGGTTTCGGTGGCTGCTTAAGTGTAACAATAAGCGCATAAAGTGCATTAATGTGTGAGATGAAAATATTCTCTGCACTTGCACACATGTGAAGTGGGTCTTTATACATTTTAGAAAACAAAAAGCAGCCAAGCTAAAAGCAAAATAACTATAATAAGTAAAAATATAAATATATAAAGGAAAGGATACGCAGAGAAATGTGGCTGACAATTTAGTAAAAAATCAGATTAAAATTTAAGAAAAAAAAGAATGATACAATTTCAAAAGTATTTTAAGCAAAGAAAAAATTTTCTTTGTGGTAAGAACATTAAAAAAAATATATAATAATTTCCTTGATCCAACACTCTAAGGCTGATCGCCTTAAAGAAACCCGCGCAAACATAAATATAAATTAAGCATGTATGGTGGCGGCATGCATGTGGGAAAAGTATCGTTATGTGTCTTTTAATAAGCATTTGCTAGTGTATGTGTGATGTATGTGTGTTTCATGTGCGCTGCATGTGTGTGCTCATTGTGGTTATTATTCAATAAAAGCAAGAACTAAGCAGTTGGTTTGATTGCGTATATGTAGCATTATTTTATATTTTATTTTTCTTAGTTCTTTCTTAGTTTGTTATTCACTCTTAACTTTTATCGAAAGTGTATGATACGCTACTTCAGCTATAAATTCCCGTACATATAAGTTTATGGGTGCGTGTGCGTTAAAATAAATTCTAACCATTTTTATTTGAAGACCTTTTTTATTTTTATTCAACAAATACTCGTATATAAGAAAAAAAAAACCTTAAAATGCAGAAATGCGTATAAAAGAAAATAGCAAATTTAAAACAATCAAGTTTTATGCAATTTACTCTCGGATATTAAAATATAAAAATTAAGGTGAGGATGGAAGTAAAGTATCTTTTACCGTGGCACTCCTGCTCGTAAGGTAAGTGGAACAAAAACAGTGGTCAGTATGTGATTGATTTTGCATAGAATAATATGTTTGCTAATTTTTATTACTTCTTTACAATCCAAATTTTCAACTATTTACTTCCGAAAAAAAAGTTAAATATCTTAGTTCGATTCGTTCGTTAGTTAATTTTCTGTTCAAAACGAAATAATCAGACATTGTGTTAGTAAATTTTTAATTTGAGATATTCATTCTCCCAATTTAAATTAAAAAACTTTTCATATCTTGTGTTTTGGTTGAACTAGTCCATGTGATTCTTTGTCGCTTATGCCAAATCAAATTCTTGAAAAGTTTCAAATGTCTCGCAGCTCATTTGATTTTCGAATGTTTTTATATAAGAAGGAAGGTTTGAAACTCTTCAAAAGTAAAATTTAAATTCTACTGATGATTTGACATAACCACCGATGACATGCAGTCATATAGACTAGTTCAACCCACAACAAATGAAATTATTTTTTTTAATACAAATTATATTTTGTTTGGCAATCAAAAAGAAATCTTAACATTACCACTGTTCCTGCAACCGCACAACAAATATATTTGCAACATTAAAACAACTAACATTGCCAGAGTTTTATTAAAAGCAAAAACAACTACAACATCTGCAATAACATCGGCAAGGTGCAAAATGTGGACGAAGACGAAAAGAAATAAAATTAAATGTTTATGCAACGTAACGAATTTTATGCCACGCAATGCGCTCAATGTGAAAAATTGTAACTAACTGCTCACCTGCTCCATCCGTCCGCCCAAGCAACCATTCAACAATTTTCCCTTTAGCTGCTAAAAGTAGGAATAGCAAGCAACAACTTCAATATTTGATGTTGTGGAAGTAGTTTGAAAAATGAATGCCATAGAAGCTTTCAGCATTGTGTTGATGTTGATGTTGATGCTGCTACTGGTTTTGGCAGCAGCAATAAAGTCGGTATTGTAAGATTTTACGGGTTCAAAATGTTTCATGCCAGAGTGTTGAAATTGGAAATTATACCTTGGAGGGGTTTTTGCTGCTTAAGCTATTGTTGTTGTTGTCGTTGTTGTTGTTTTGCTGCTGCTGTTTATTTTAAATATTGTTGTAGCTGTTAGCTAAAAAGGTTCGCAAACTGTTTTGTCTCGTAAACAAACTACTTGTAATAGAGAATTTTCAAATTATCCAGCAAGAAATCTTAAGCTTGCGATTTTAATGAAATATTACGCAGGAATCATTACGCAATTTAAGCATAAAGAAGTGGAATTATGAGACTTTTGCAAATAATTCCACGATTTTTTAACGCAATTTTGCTAATTTTTTTTAATTTCATACGGCTCCTTTATTGCGTGATTTTTGAGTAAAGAATCCTGAAATATTCGTTGTATCGCTTTTCATTTTTTTGTGAAAAATGTATACAAATATCTTGTTTACTCACCTCTTAAGGGGAGAATAATTTTTTATTTTGCAACTGATGTGTATGTAAATTAAAAACTTTAAACTCGTTTTCTGACGAACGATTTTTTTGGAGATATCACTACAGCTCATTAAGGCAGAACGAAATTGTAAACAGTTTTCGTAGACCACTTCATATCCTCATCAGCGTTGCGATGTGTGCTAGTCACTCCTACTCATAACTCATAAATATATATTTTTCTCAAAGGCTATTAAAGGTTACGATTTTCGAAATTAATTATTGGAAATCTATTTTTTAAACAACAGATATAAAAAGATTATTGACTTCATGCTGCACTAGTAATTAAAATTTAGCATAGAATTTTTTTTATAATTTTGTCTATCTAGTCCTTAGAAGCTCAGCTGTTCTACCGGAAAAGAAAATGGATCAAGAAACATTTCCCGTTGCTTGGTCGAACATTTGGGAATCACGTTATTAATTTTAAAGTATGCTGATGTTAGAGAAGCTTAAGCCATTGCATATTCGTGTTACCATTTCATTTTGACGATGATGATGGAACACCTTTTCATCTGCAGACGTGCAACGCAACTACACACACACACACACACAAACACAGGTACAAGCATAATGCCATTTTAAGCCATATTGAACCGCACCGCACGCTCTTAAAGACACACATACACATACAAGCATATTTGCTGATTGACTCTCATAGTGCTCATGAGCATATTTGCTAACTTTTTTCATTTCATTTGCAATAATGAGTGTTCGAGTGTGTGTGTGTGTGTGTGTGTCTCGTAGTTCTATGTAAACACTGTCAAAGTGTTGGTGTTAGTTTGTGTGTTTCTTATATTACAGAGTTAAACATTGTTGCCAACACCTTTATTATTTTTCTTCCAGCTATTCTTGTTGCTGTTGTTGCTGCTGTTTCTAAACTTTTTACGGTTTTTTTCTCTTCTTATAATTTAAAGCATCAAATTTTGTTGTTTGAGTTGGCTCATTAAATTCTTTTAGCAATTGTTGTCGTGCCATACATTTCTACTAATACATTCATAATGTTTTTTTTTCTGGCCGGGGTGTTGGTTTGACTGTTAAAAAAAATACAACACCATTGAATAATTAAATTGTTGGAAACACAGTTTTCGTTATGTGCGCTTTTTTTCTGATTGTATCACTTTGTGTGTTGACTTAAAGTATTAACTATGGTTGAGATTTAATGTTCATCTATTACATGACCAGCAGCCATTATTTACATGCATTTAATTTGTTGTAAAAAATTACAATTCTCAACATTATTATATTGTATACTAGTGCGTGTTCAAATTGGCTGATCCACCAGACGAAATATTGTACATTTAAAAATAATTTTGATGACAAAATAAAATAAATAAATAAATAACAAAAAATAATTAATAGTTTTTAATTTAAAGTGATTATTATTTTTTGGCTAATGTTCGTAACATTTTTAGTCAGAAAGTATTGGACATGAGACAATATTCCAAAGGAAAAAGGAAAAATTTTAACACTAATTAATTCCAAACTTACACGGCAGAACAGAAACAACGTTGTGTTTCGGGAGCCGCTGCACTCCCATTATCAGTGTTCATGTGTGTTTCCATGTATCCGCCACTATTAAGGTGGCTCGGTTGAATGTGATTTCAAATTTGTATCTATACAAATAATGTCTAGAAAAAGCATACGAGAGTTATATGTATTATTATTATTTGTTTTTGCAATAAACACTGCTTTACCACTATCAATATTCAAATGCATGCATGTGATAACTTATAAACAATATAAACAGCTGTCGTTGGTATGAATTTGACAAATCTGCCATTGGTCGCCTTGCGAGTAATACCAACCTGAGGTTGGTAACATTTCAACAAAAAGAAACTCAGTGCTTTTCATGTAATTTTCATGCTGAAGTCGACACACCGGCATCGTAAATCAGGCCTTAGTTCGTTAGTTTAAATTATTAATCAAAATTATTTAAATTAAAAAAGCAATATAAGAAAAGCCAAACAATTCTGAGAACGCAACATCATATGCTGTTTTCGGAGACCGCTGTCCTACTTCATCAAGCCTCATTGCTTAAGTACTTTACTTTGAATTTGAAAAACTACCGATTGGTTTAATTTTTTAGAATTCGAATCAGCTTCTCCTTTTTTTAACACAAGTGTGATTTTCGTTTAATTTAAAAGAATATTTCCAGCTTTCTATATGAAGGTATTTTTTTTTTTAAATTTAAAATTAAGTTATTTCCTTTTATTTAAATATCTCTGAAGAGAAAGTGAAATATTGGATAAATAAAATTGTATATTTTTAACTGTTGTTCTTAAGTTTGAAGAAGTTTTTAAACAAAATATTTTGTTTATTCTGTAAAAGAGAAATATTTAATCGCTTGCAACATTTTGGTTTAATTTAATTGCAACTATTACGAAATAGAAATTAGCTTATTAATTAATTTTTCTTGTTTATATCTTGTCTTGTTGTAATTGAAAATCCGTGTTATAGTCAAGTGATAACATTCGCATTTTGATCTCAATTTACTGTTTATTTGACAATTTGTTATTAATAACTCCCCAGCTAAAAATAAATAATAATTTTTCACGACTGCTTAAAGAAAACTTTCAACTTTATCTCTCCTGAAATGAATAATTTAGTAATTTATTTAAATGTTTATTAAATATTCCTCCCCTTCATATTGTTAAATTTGCTCACAGCTAGAATAAACAAAATTCTTTAAAAATTCTTTCCACATTCAAGTCTGTTGAGGAAAATATTAGCAATAATTATTTATTTTGAAAGTAACTGACACTAATTGCTGAGATTTTGTAACAACTTGTGTTTTCTGAGAGGAAGTTTCAAACTACTCGCATAAAGCAGCTGGATAATTTGCCACATTGTGAAGAAGATAAGAATTCTGAAATATTACTGCAAAGCAAAAATGATTTTACAACAAGGATTTAATATATTTTGGTAAGATGGATGAGTAAAATTTAGAAAAAAATGCCAATTTATTGAATAAAAAAATTTTGTGTGTATTGAGTTCTTTTTTAATTAGAAAAATTTCGATCTGATAAAATATTGAATATTGAAAGGATAATCAAGGAAAAATATTATTTATAAAGAGTTGTTTCCAATATATCATTCGTATTTACATGCATAGCAGTTATGCGGTTTTAGTGTCAGATCATGAAAAATAAGCTTTTTGAACGCAATTTGACTTACGCTTTTACTTTCATCTTTTTCACGAAAAAAATCTCCTTGAAACATATTTTCTTGTTCAGCGATAAGGGAACAAAATAATTAAAACTTTTTAAATTCTTTCTTCTTTAGAAATTTTGTTAAATAGTTGAATAGACACATGAGCTGCGTAGCGAAATAATAAATGGATGATTATTCCGTTCCGTTTGTATTGTCGGAAAAATTATTTTTTTGTTTTAGGTAGAATAATAAAAATTTCAATACGCACAATGAAAAACTTTATTTAAACACATTAGCAGCACATGCTTGTTCATTTGGGATGGTGATTGTTGTCCTAGTCGCCGCTTTGTTGTAATAAACGAAAAATGCTGTTAAACAAAAACTAAAAACGGATGTAGCAAAATAACAATAATTTGTTCAATAAACCATCGTACAAAATCGTACAAAATAAACGACAAGAAAACATTAATTTGTCCGAAACATTTCCTACTGCCACTATTATTTTTTTGAGTTTTATATTATTTTTGTGGCTCATGAGCGTAGATGTTTTGAAGGGTATGAGATCCATCAAGGAAGTTCCATAAATATCATTAAGATCATGAAAGTTGAGGATTAGCTTATTTTATCTCTTTGCATGTTTTTCGATTTGGTCCAGTTTATTCATAAAGGTCAATTAACTAACTAATGCATCGATCAATCAATTAGTTAATTAGCTCAGTCTTTTTTTTTGGGACGATAGCAAGAGAGAGTTGTTGGCTGTTGTTGTACCTTGTGATCCAAAATACTCATCCAGAAGGCATGATATTTGTTCGCGAATGCTCTAAAATCATGCCTCTTCATCTTAGTGCGTCATTCATTTGCATCATCATTAAACTCCGATGTTACGTGATGAAATCGTTAAAAATTAAAAAATTAAATTGTGTGCATTAATTTGGGTCTATCTGTTTCATTCAATGAGTGAGAGATTAAACTATTTTATTTTTGAAAATAAACTGAGAGATTTCTGCCGTTTTTTTGTGAACCGTCTGAAACGCTTTCAAAAAGTGTATTTGGAAAGTGTGCAACAATCAATCAATTAATAAATCAATCAATCAATCAAAAAATCAATCAATCAATTAATCAATCAATCAATAAATCGATAAATGAATAAATCAATAAATCAATCAATCAACCAATCAATCAATCAATCAATTAATCAATCAACCAATAAATCAATCAATTAACAAATCACAATTACGACACTTGGGTCATTTTGAATACCCATATGTCCATATTCGGACCAAAACAAAAATGTAAACAGCGCGGCTCTTCACTGTCTTTGCAAAATGTAGAAAATCCCAATATCTTTTCTACACAAACGTACTCGTATGTATGTCTCTAAAAGAAAAACTTGTGCCCGGCGAAATAATTTAGTACAGCATTAAAATAAATTATTGCCTTTTTAAGAAACAAAAAAGTATATAAGAGTTAATTGAAGATGGCAAAGAGCATTTGGCTTACAAAATGTATGCGAACGTTTCGATAATCAGTTTTTAATAGCGTGCATGTTGTGCCCCAAATATATTTAATAAAATGTTGCTGTTGCACTGGCAAATGTTGCTTATGCACATACACAGTTGTTGCACATACAGTTGTTTTTCCGCTTTCGCTGTATGCTCTTGCAATGCATGAGCAGCGAAGTCGGGCTAAAGGACACATTGTGGCTTTAGTGAATTATTTAATCCTATTAATCCTTCTAGGTGAAATTGTATATTAAGACCGGCTTGATGTAATATATATTTCAGCTATTTTATCTTCAAGATGTTCTTTAATAACAAATGTAGTGGAACGCTTGAAAATAAAACAAAATAAAAAACCAAAAATAAATAACTATAATGTTGAATATTCGTAAATTAAAAATAAAATCTAAAAAATTTTTCTGTGTAAGCAATTGTGATAAGCAGTTTAAAAAATTATTTTTTATATTTTTGCTTATTATGGCAATTAAAAAAGGATCCTCTCAACAAAATTATAAATGGTACTTGGCAAATAATGAGTTGCTATAGCAAAATTTATTTATTAAAAGCTTTAATGATGGCTTGTAAACACATTTTCTTTTTTTATTTCAACTTAATTAATAAAGAGTTGTGCTTTTAATGGCCTTTTATACACTCAAGTGTATATTTAATAAATTTCTTTTGTTTATTTAACTTATTTATTTCAATTTATTCGGCCTTTTATATTAATGCTGGTTATGGTTTATTAAGCTTGTGGCCCAGCTTTTGTTTACAAATAAAACAATATTATTGTGTTCAATATTTCGCTACTCTAATTTATATTTTCCTCAATATGCCCCACAACGAAGTGACGAAATAGTGAAGACAATAAATTGACATTATAAAATATGTAGAAAC
The DNA here is from genome assembly GCA_956483585.1 of Gymnocheta viridis. Lineage (NCBI taxonomy): Eukaryota > Metazoa > Arthropoda > Insecta > Diptera > Tachinidae > Gymnocheta > Gymnocheta viridis. Next base: position 3,929,904 of record OY101442.1, on the reverse strand, counting down.
TGTACCACAAGCTTAATAAATTAAAATTCACATGTTTGTTGAACTAGAATTTTTTGAAAAACAAAGAAAAATAGTTAATCTATGAACTGTGGCTTCATTAGCTATCACGTTTATAATGGTTCAAAATAAAGAGCGTGCATGTGCATTTTTTTATCTTGAGCGTACATGAGCATGAGGGAAACCGTTACTCACGATCCCATCTCTATTTCAAAAGCAAAAGCGCAAGAATTATTTTTTTAATCTGTGGAAATGACTGCAAAATTAGAGGTATATTTTGTTACACTATTTTGATTTTATGAACTTATTTTTAATGTGTGTGATTTTACTTTTCATGTGTGTTGAAAGTTGTTAAGCAATTCAAAGAACTGCACTGCTGTTAATGTTTATTCACGAAAAAACTTTACAAACATTTTAAAAAGTATCGTTGTAGCGACAATAAAGATTACACCGATGTCGATACATCGGCAAACTTGAAGTATCGGTGTCGGTATCGGACAAATCTCTATTTTTAACCAACAGTTTTACAAAAGTCAAATAAAATTATTATTCCAGCTTATACAACATTTTGTTAATATTTAAGTATATTCAATATTTTTTTTTTGGAATAAATTACAGTATATTATAAATATGTTATTTGTTGTTTGTTTAAAAATATTTTAATAAAAGTATTAACAAAAAAAAAATTAAAGTGCCGTCTTGAGAACATCAGCTTCCTTAGCTGTTTGCATACATATTTCATGTAATAAATAACAATTTAATTTAATTTGCAATTTTGCAGTTTTCCTGTGAATCCTTTTAGCACAATTTTTTTACCTATTTAACATTTTACCAGTTTAATTTTCTGGCAACGAGCAAATAAAACAAAAAATAACATCTCAAACATGGCTTTGCAATTTTTCTGCATAAAATATATTAATAATAACAACAACAGCAACAACAATGCAGCATGTAACACAACCTGCATTACACTAACGGTAAAAGTGTCGTTTTTTGATTGTTATGGAATTTTTTAACCCTCTCATTTCCATTGTGATATAAAAATATTTATAAAAATTTTATATATTCTAAATTGATCACTTATTTTCTTAGCACTTAGCACACTCTAAAAACGGATGGAGGTAAAAAACAAACTCGCGCACACGTGATGTGAAATAAAATTTTCTTTTTATCCTTTTTCAAGGTAATAAATAAAAAAATCATGTCCTTAAATGTTTAATATGAAAATCATCTAACACCTTTTAAAATGCAAATTTTCAATTATTTTCAGCTTGATTTTATGTTTGTCTAAATTAAAACCTGACTGACCTTCAATTAGTCTGGCTGACCTTTTAGGCACAATAAAATTAATTAATTCCTCTGCGTTATTTAAATTGTTTGTTGTTGTTTAGCAGAAAATAATCATCTTTATTGTTGTAATTAGTCAGTAAAAACAAATTAACAAAAATAACAAATTAATTTATTAGTCAGAGATGTTTCTTTCGAAGCCGTTCATACGTTTGTGGCATGTTTTGATTGTGTTTTTTCCTTCATTAAGTTGTTTGCTAAATAATTCAGAAAAAATTCGATTTATTTCATTAAACAATCGACATGACCACATAATCAATAAATTGTAAAAATAACAACAACATATTCGTACAAGCCCATTAACTTACAGATGAATGAAACAACAACCATCTGTTTATGCTGACCCAACATATTTGTATTGGAGGAGAAAAACCGGAGAAATTCAAACCAAGCCAATACCTAAAAAAGTTTCCTTATTCCTTAATGCTCAAAGCGTTCCTCTTTTCTCATGCCTTTGCCATTCATCATTTTTTTTTTTGTTACAATACTGAGGGAGTTTGGAAATTCTTTTAACAAAAGTAGAAAAGTTGTATCTAATACTTTTTCGAATTAAATTTGTTGTTGTTGCTGGTTTTAATCACAAAGTGATTGTTATTTGGGTAAAGTTCTTAAATATTTTTTGGTCATATAGACAGGGCTGTCAGTAATATTTTCAGAAAAATCTTCAAATTTTGTAAATAATATCGTCAAAATCGTCAGCATTTAAGAAAAAGTCGTCAAAAAATCGTCACATAAAAACCTTCTGTTTTAGAAAACAATCTTTCGTTTAAAAATTAATAATTCAACAGATTTATGAAAAACAACAAAAACTTTAAACATTTTATTCAATTCAAAGCAAGATTTGAAGAGATTTTGTGTCGAAATAAACGTTTATTTTTTATATTTTAATTTAAATAGAAATGCACAGAGTATACTATAATACAGTTTTTCATAAACTTGCAATTCATGTGTAGAGTCGAATTAATTTTTTGATTTATTCGATTTTATACGCGTACAAACATATGTACATATAAAGTGCGAAAGAAGGACATATTATTTTGATTTAAATTGGGTAATTACAAAATAAAAATACTATACATACATATTTTTTTATATGTTTTGTAATGCTAACATTGTAACACTCAGAGGAATTATTTTTTAAATAATATTTTGATAAAAGAACACCCTCAAGGGTTCCTGTTTCCATAGAATTTCTTATCTTGGTTTTATTAAGATTAATTTTGCTAAATCTTCTTTCAAAATTAGCTGAAGAATTTGGCAAAGTCATGAAGTTATTTACAAATTTATATAAATTTGGAAAAAAAAGTTTTATTGTTTGGTAGAATAATTGAACTTCCTCTTTTCCAAAATATATCTACATTTAATGTGCTGTCTTCAAAATCCAAAAATCATCGATCTCTTATTTCATGCTCAATATCTTGACATTTTGCTTTAGAGACTAGATTAGGAAAACCTTTTAATAAAGGAAGAATTTCGGATTTTTTTTCAAAATCACAGATGGTGTAGTTAAATTAAAATTTTTTATACTCGTAGTTTTGTCAACGAAATCAAATCTTTTTTATTTGGTAACACAATTCAACGTAAAATGATACACAATTATCAATAAATTGATTGAAAGTTGCAACATCAATTGTATATTGTCTTAACATTTCTTTTACATACACACCAATATAAACTTCTATCTTTCTAAACAATTGTTTACGGTTGTGGAAATCAGTTTGATTTAGAGGCGTATTTTTTATACAATCATCTACTAAAAAATTTATTAAAACATTTTAAAAAAGTTTCGTTATTTCATACAGAATGTTGTGAATTTGAATTCCTTCAATTTTGTTTAGATTATTCATCACATTAATCACATATAAAAAAAAAACAAAAGTAAAGCTCATTAATGTCATTAAAATTTTTAAATATTTCTTTAGCAGCATCAATATCATCGATATTGGCCGCAAAACAAAAATATATTTTTAGAGCTTGACATTTTGCCACACGAGCAAAAAGTAGCGAAGTCAAAAAACCGTCAAAATGAAAGGGATACCAAACAAAAATCGTCAAACGTCATTTTGTGAAATTCGCTATAAAAAAAACGTCAAAACGAGGTAAAATCGTCACGTTTGGTATCCGTGCATATAGAATTGTATATGAGACAATATTTCAAAGGAACTTCCATTTGTGGGAGGTTCCACGAGACGTTGTGGCGGTCATGAGAATATTATTTAAGGCAATTTAGTCTCTGTTCTGTAATTTTGATTATATTCTCTAGTATTCTACTTCTCGTTTTATGTCGGCGAACGTGAACAATTAAATTGTAGAGGCTGCTGTTTTCATTGATTAATTTATTTTATTTATTTTTTGCAGTTGGTTGCCTTGCGTTTTCAGCTACCAGGTACCAATTGTGCTCAATTCTTGTTCTGAGCTCCGAGTGGTACATACTGGAAACCTGAGCAGCCTTGATGAAGATGCGGTAACCAACCCGTGTGATGATATCTCAGGGCTAATATGAGAGGGAGATCTCTTAGGACCATTCCAACTAACTGGTTTAATTTCTTAAGGCAGTGTACTTGACAAAGCGGAAGAGTTGACATACGATTAAGTTTAATGGCCGACCAATGGTAGCCCAAAGTGAAAACTGCAGCGTCTGTTTGCTACGCTAGGTGAGACTGCAAGCGGGCGTCTGTTTCTGATCGATCGGCTCGCTATAGAAATGTGACACGTGTATTTGGACTCATCACCCGTCGATTCAGTATTTTGATATTTTAAGCATGGAAAGAAACAACAATAATAAATATACTACTCGAAGGGGTAATCATACATACGTCAGCTGGCATAAGGATATTTGAGGTGCCTTATATATGCAAGAACATCAAGAACAACAGAAGAAGACTGTTTTTATTGTTAAATTCTTCGGTATTATTTTACTCTTAGCATTATCAAACTGCGTGTTATTAATTAAACAACCCTCGCTGTGATTTTCGGGCTTTGAATCTTTCGCTTTTCGTTTTGCTGTTTTAATTATAATTTCAAGTGTTTTCCTTGAAATATTTCCTCGAAAATGTTGAAATAAAAAAGAGGGTATTAAATATTTTCTAATAAAATTTTGGGGTCTATTTTGTATTTCAATTCTTTGGAGTTTTGTCGTACGTACCGTACACATTGCGTTTACAAAAGTAAGTAAGTATACAATAATATTAAATAATAATGAGAGTGAAAGAGCGATTTATAAAAGGCGCCAACAACTTAACGAACAGCAGGTGTCTAAACGCCCAATCTCCATTAAAGCGTGAACATTTCTATTAATTAATTTATAGTTTTTAAAAAATTTTACTGGTTTATGAAATATTGTTGAAATTTAGGGAAAATTTTTACACGTTGCATGAAAAATGCAACTAAACGGCAAAAAGTTAATTGTTTGTTCTATTTAAATAAACTTCTGAGCATGCCCTCGTCAATACAAAAAAGAAAAAGAAACGATAGAAATGGAATCAATGGAATTCAATTAACAGTGTCAATGTGAAACCGAACAAAACAGATGAAAAATTGTAACATGAAGCCACAACTATTTAAGGGTCCTTTTTTATTTATATTTTATTTATATATTTATATGCTTGCTGCTGGTATCAGTTGGCATTGAATAAAGTGGTCTTTAGTCAACAATTTGCAAATGAGTTTTGGAATACAAAAACAAAATAAATACTAGAATTGGAGGCAAAAAGTAGCTCTCATGAAAATAAAGAAGTTAAAAAAAGCGGAAATCAATATTTCAGCTCAAGTATTTAAGTATTTGCATTCCCTGCAATTCTTTATGTCAGTAACTGCTGGGCTTTGACGTCAAACATTGATAATTATAAATTTTTAAACTTTTCATTTTGCGTTTTTTCTAATTTATTACAGTCGCTCTGACACCAATAAGAAAATGATAATAAAATTATTAATGATCTGCAAAGTGAAAATTCTTTTTATTTCGCATTTCCATTTCCAAAACTTTGTCCATCGTAATGAAATCTTAATAAAACCAAAACAAGAAACAAATTGTAATGAATCCATTATGGTTGACTGGCAGCCATAAATGAAATAAGTTTATTTTGGGAATTATAGTTGAAGAATAAAAAGAAGCCATTCCTTAATTAAACGAAGAAAATTTATATGTTTTAACTGAGTTATAGTGTCCAAACTCAAGCTGCGGTATATTTTTTCAGACCGAAGGCAAACACTGAACTTTTGTTTATTGAATAGTTAAAATTTTAATTTTTGTGATTTTTTTAATTAATAAAAACAAATTCAACATGCATAAGAACCTTTCGTTTTATTTTCTCTACATTAACATTTTACAGAGTTTAAGTTTTGCGTAACTTTGATGATATAGAAAAATGAACAAAACAATGTGCAAAGTCTTGTTCGGCGAAGATTATATCGTACGCTGAACAGCAAACGAACGTATGTTTTCGTCGAACTTTCGCTAGGACGCTCTTGACTTGGATTTTAAAAAACTTTTTTATGTTTTATAGCAACTAATTAAGGACTCTCTCCAGTTGTATTTTATAGGTATGCTATTAATAAATTAAGAAAATAATTGCTGACAAAAAAAATACAAACTCTTAAATACAACCAATAAAGCTTAGAAGATTTTGAGAACACTCCTTTAGAAACAAGATTTTTGATAGATTTCGTAGAAGTAAATAAAATAAAATAAATAATAAAACAGCAATTTTAAAGCGTTAAATTTCAAAGAATTGTGTTGCAATTGACAAGACTTGAGAGCTTACGAGACTTAACCTCAGATTTTTGATTTTGAATTATATAAATACACACATGAGAGTCGGAATAACGATGTCTATCTGTTTTTAATAGAGTGAAGTTTAGTTTCCGAAAACGCCAGATAATTTAGGGATTCAGGTTGCATATTGAACTGTTAAATATAATTTAGGAAATCTTAAAAACTAATTCATAAATGGATCAAAAATTATTTATCTATATTCAGATTATTAGTTTACAATTTACTGTAGAATAAAATTTACTGTAAAATTAAAATTTACTGTAAAATAAAATTTTGGAAAAAACGAAATTTCTATTATAAATTTAGAATTCACAAATAATTAATTAATTTATAACATACGAAATTATCACAATTAAGTTAAGGGACAAAAAAAATTCCTAAATTTTTTTTGAAAAATTAATTTTTTTGATAAAGCTTTCTGAATATCTCCGAATATTAAAATATTAATTAGGACATAGCTTAAAGGTTATTTTGTTACCGATCCTGCTGTGTTTTTCTTTTAATTTAATCGAAGAATTAGATTTCGAGTAAATGCAAATTATGTGATGCAGCATCCTCTTCTTTCTATGTAATAGAAAATCTTGAGATACGGAGTCAAATCAAAAAAAAAAATCACTTATGGGCATCGGAGCTCAGTATGATAAATTGACTAAGAAAATACGGGCCTTAGAAATCTTGTTGACCTGTGTGATCGATAAATTCATTAAAACCAACTAGAAAAATAATCTCAAAGTCACCATATCATCAAATCTGCTAATTTCACCCAAAAATTTAAATTTAACTAAAATTTTCTGTAAGCAAAAAGCCTTTGAAAATTTCAAATTCACCTAAAATACACATATATGAACGGAAATTCGAATTAAACCTAAAAATCTAAAATCGACCATTTGGTGGGAAATAATCGGGGATACGACAAAAATTTACATTTAAATAAGAAAGAGAAATAAAAAAAAATTTAAAAAAAAAATTTACTTAAAAAGAAAGTTTCATAAAAAAATTTTAAAGCTCAACATTAAATTTTCTAAAGCATAAATGCATAAAAAAATAAAATTTCATGAGACAGAACTTTAAAAACAGAACAAAAGAAAGAGCGTTTTTAAGTCCGATAGTCGACGATGAAGCTTGGGGGTGGAGGATTGACCAAACCTCGCCTCTGTTGTTACATGAACGTCTTTAAAAGACCTGGATGCCACCTACAGAATTGTGGAGAAATGGTACTCCAGACAGAAGGAAAAGCGTTGATTTTTATACGGACGGCTCCAAAACACAAGAAGGTGTGGGTTATGCAGCATTTTCAGGGACTTTAGGTCTTCATATCGCAAAGCTACTTCCGGATCACTGCAGTGTCTTCCAGGCAGAGATCCTTGCTATAAAAGAAGTTGCGGATTGGTTGAAAGTGAATGTTACTTCAACGACTTTAATTAACATATACACTGATAGTCGAGCAGATATTATGGCCCTTGAATCCCCGCTTCTAAGAACAACAACAGCCCTTGAGTGCCGTTCATCTCTAAACGAGATGGCAGAGCAGTTTGATATTAGGATCATCTGGACCTCGGGTTATAGAGGCATTAAGGGGAATTTTAGGGCTGATGAGTTTGCTAGAATTGGACAACCTTACAGGTTTCACCAGATTTGGAAAAAGTGGGCTTACCCATTTTCTTTTGCACACTCAGACTTAGGCGCAAGACAGAAGATGAAACAAATAGAAGATGGGAAACAAGAAATGACTGCATGATCACCAGCTAGTTATGGACCCATCTAAATAGAGAAAATACAGCTTCCTGCTTTTAAAAAATAGGAAACAAATATCAATTCTAGTGTCCGTGAATACCGGACACTGTCTCATAGACAAGCATGCACAAAGGTTAAAGGTCGAACACAATGATTTTTGCCGCAGCTGCCAAGATATCGATGAAGAGGAGAGTGTAGAACATTTTCTGTGTCACTGTCCTGAACTGGCAAGAAAGAGAATGTCCACAAGGGGCGCTCTTGAGTTCAGGAAACTTTCTGAAGTCGCCAGTGTTGAACTGAAACGTATTAGTAGCTTTATATTAAGCTCTGGTTGGTTCGACGGTGGGGACTCCGCATAAGCAGAGTCCCCGTGGTATCACAATGGACCAAAACGGTCTAAGTGAGTCAGAGCTTTTGGCTGCCACCCTTACCTAACCTAACCTAACATCGCATATTGTCAAGTGCTTGAAAAAAGGCATCCTAGTTTTTACTTTTTTATAACCAGATTATAAAATAAAATTGCAAAAGTAACAAGAAAATATAAGCTGGCATAAGCACCAATGTAATGCAGTCATATAGACTAGCTCAACCCCCAACAAAAGCAAACTTTTTTTTAATTTTCATTAATTAAGTAATAAATTCTACAGAAATCATAAAAATTCATTATTATCAAATGAACAAATTTAACTTGCAAACAAAAAGGAAATCTTAATAATATTTTTATCATCAACAAAGTTTCTATTTTTACACAAACTAAAGTAACATTACAAAAAAAAATAAATAAACAAAAACAAAAACGAAGGCAGTATGAAAAGTAAAATAATTAAGCTGGTATTCTAAATAAAATGAATAAAACATTTACAAATCGACCCCCGTAAAAGTCCTCATAATTAAATTGTATAAAAAGGATCATAGAAATGCTTGTTTAAGTGGATTGTTGCTTTCAACTTATTGCATAAACATGTATGCCACCAGAGCCCAACAACACGAGCGGGAGAACGAATTACAATTGAAGCCGGAAATAATATTAAAGAAAAATATGTCAAATTTATGACGATACTTTTCAACAAAAATACTTTAAAAAGCACATAAAATTATTATTTGAAGGAAACGCCAGCCAGGACTCTGGAAAAGTTTCCTTAAAATAAATGTGTTTCTGGATGTGGGGTGGGTGTTTTCCTATTATATGAGAGCAAGAGTGTGTAGGAGTTTGTAAGTAGTCATGACAAAAAAGTGTCCAAGTGTAAAGCCTCCAGGAAAAACGAATTTTGATGGTTTTTGTTTTTTGTTTGCTTTTATTTTTTTTCACTTGTCTTAAGTGCTGGCAATAAAAAGAATTCATTTTTTAATAGGGCTGGCTCGGCATAATAAAGTCATTGAAATCGTTACAAGAGTCCATATAAACACTTTAAAGAAAATATCCTTTAAAAGGATAATTGGAGGGGGGTAAATAAAAACAGATAGATAGACATAAATGAAAGGACACAAGTAGAATAATAGAAATATTCTACAATTAACATTTTGTTCAAAAAGGGTTGAAATTAACTAAGATTGAGCATCTTTAGGCAAAATAGTTTAAAAAGGGTTTCAAGATTTATAAAACATATTTAAATTTTTTGTCATAAGGAAATGCGACACTAATCGGCACTAATTTTAAAATTTAATTAAACAATTTTTTATGATCATAATAAACGTTTTATGTGTTTTTGCTTAAAGCTGGAATTAATTTTTTTTATATCACAATTAGCATCTAATGAGGATTCTATGAGTTTTCAGAAATCTTTGGCGAATAAAGAAATTATGAAAGAAATTTTTTTATTCCAGGTCAAACAAGATTCCAACGGCTGATATATGTGTATCAGGGTTTTGAGAATATACATCTGAGTTTTATTTAAGGGGTGTTAAAGTTCCTCCTTTTCCGCCATTTTAAAGTGAATGGCCTTAGAAAATCTTGTAATTACATTTCACGCATAAAATGTTAACAGAAGATTAATGTAAAATACTACAAGGATATTTTTTTATAATATATTTATCCTCTAACTCTTCGCTATATGGGCCTTTTTCGCACCTTGCAAAAATTCCCCATAGTTTTTTATCTGAACTACTGTCAAATCGTAAAGTAAAGCGGAAATATTTAGCAGTATTTTGGGAAATATTACCTTCTGACTAATTAACGATAAAAGCTAACATTGCTCCTAAGCAGGAATATAGTCTGCTTGTGGCTGTCGATTAGGTAAGTTCACTAAGTTGTTGTTAATTGCATCGCTGATAACATTGTGACTTTCTAAAAAACAGTCGACAATATGGTAATCGAATCGAGGCATTCGAGCTAAGCAATTCATATTTATGCTGTTTTCTTTTCTAAAAAAAATTAACATTTCTTTTACTTTTTATCAAAAAATTGGTTTTCAAAGTTTGCTTATGACAAAAACTATGCCTTGTAAGTGATGATACAATGATTTCTAATAAACTCACTATTTCAAAAAATCATTATATTGCAAATTTTCAACAAAAAGGGTAAACAATGTTGCACTTTTTTCTAGAAAAGAAAACGCCTTTAGACAACACACCAGCAGGTCAGAAAAATCGACAAATAGTATTAAAGAACAAAAATATTATGTCAACATGATGACTTTGAAAAATATTTTTGTGAAATACTTTAAGCCGGACTTTCGCTGTTCGAAACCGATTTTTCACATCTTTTTAAAGATAGATAGATGAATATCTTCAAAATGATATAACTTGTTTCCAAACGGGCGTAAAAGAGATCTAGAAAACGTGTTTGCCTATTAATTATGTAAGAAGATTAAATTAAATTATTGTTACCCAAATATTTTTTTGACGTTTTTCAAAATGTCGATTGAACTCGACTTGACTCACAGGTCAACTTTAACAATATGATTTCATAATTGAAATATCTTTAACATTATTTCTAAAGAAAAAGTGTATTAATTAAGATACCAATGATTTGATTCACATCTTGCAATATTTAAAATACATCATTAATTTGTTTTTAGTCTTGTATTTAAACATTCTCAAACAGATTTTACCAACTTACTTTTGAAAAATATCAGCTTAAAAGAATTCCATAAAAATATGTTTGCTGCACGTACAAAATATATTTGTCACTAAGAAATCCTCAAAACCCAAACGTTCATGTGTATGAAAATTTATATAAAGTTCTATAGTTTTAAGAAGAATTAAAATTATTTTAATTTATTAAAGACACAAATCCTTGTTACAAGGAAATAGTTAAATATCAGAATAAATATAGCCATAATTTATTATAACAACAACTAATACTCTTACAGGATACAACTGCATACACAGAAAATTAAGACAAAAGTATGACCAAAAAAAATTTATATTTATATATGGGAATTTCCATAGAAAAAAAACACTTTTTGTCATTTACGTTACCTTGTTTAATCGGGTATAAAAGAACGTAATATTTTTTCCTTCTTCATATAATTATGTAGAATATAAATAATTCACCGAGCATTAAAACAGAAATATAAAATCGAAAAATTTTAAAATAAATGGTGTTCTTATAAAAGTTTTTATTTTGATATAAAAAACGAGTATTTTTAACCGACATTATGAGACGTTTAATTAATTGTAAAGAAGGTGTATTCCAATAATACAAAGATATCTGCGACGGCTACACTTGCAGGATCATATTCTTTGCATTAAATTTTCCGTCACCATTTGCTGACGAATTACATCTTTAAAGTCTTAAATCGATTGTGGGCCATTGGCATAGATCTTTTTTAAATCTTAGCCCCAACGAAAAAAGTCTAAAAGTGTTAAATCACAAGACCTCTGTGGCCAATTGTTATCGTCTCTTCGAGAAATCACACGTCTTGTTGAAAATAAATAACATTAATCTACATTCGATACCGTAACAGGTGCTCCAGCCTCATTGTCTAAATGGTGAAGTCCAATGACCCTGCTTGACTAGTAACTGCACAAAACAGTCACTCGTTGAGGTTGGATGATGTTACGATAAAATTGAGAATCTATTTAATGCATTTTAAGAACCTGATCAGCAAAGACAGAAGGTTGTTAAATGAATTTTAACAGCCTTAACATCAAAGTTTTTATGCAAAATACTTTGTAATGTCGCTTGCCGAATGCCCAATTCCAAAGATCGACGAGAATGGGACTAACCTGGGTTTTCTTCAACAGCAATACTATCTCGATTCTTTAGATCTCCAACTTGTCCGAACAGATAAAATTTTTCCTAGGAATTTCTGGCCAAGAAGGTGCTTCACGATGACCCAAAAATGTTCTAGTTTCGCGAACTGCGACCGCGAAATTTTCACCAATTTTGTATTGAATTTCATTAACTTCAATGAGTTGTTGCAGTATATATGTATCATTCCATTTTTGTTAATGGCGTAGCTTTACTTGTCATCTATCGGGTAGTTGTTTCAGGCTTTCTCGTGACAACTGTTAAAACGTCGTGCTATTGAAAATGAAACGTCTTTTGGGAACACTCTGTACCAACAATTAAAGGGGATAACTTACGGGACAAAATCATCAATTTCTGTGGAAATGCCCATATGTAAATACAAGTATGCAAATGCCCCTGTGTAAATTCATCCTGAAAGCCTCTTTTGTAAAATTTTATATGTTGGTATGATGTCGGCTAGACGGACAAAAGTGCTCGTAAGGTATATTTATTGCATATAAAGAGAATGAAAAGGACTGAAAATTAAAACATTAATAGAAAATATGAGACTATTTTCTATGAATATATGTACATATTTGTATAAGTATGCAAACACATGAACTCGCCTGCTTAGAAATGTTTCAAGAGACAAATGGACGGACGGACTTACATAAATTTGGCATTGTATAGATACAGTAAATGGTCACAAATACCCATAAATGTAAACACTTATTTTGGCTACGTGTGCATGTGTGGTGTTTTATGAAAGTATTCGTTTTGTTACAAACACATTAGGTGTGTTCAATAGAAAATTTCTTTGTAAGTTATTGGAAATTTTTTTTAAATCTAAATTTATTTTGTGCGAACTTTTTCTCTTAGTATGTGTTTGGTGGGAAAAATTTTCTTTAAAATTTCGGAAATATTTAATTTAAAATGAATGAATAATTTGATAATATGATTTTTTTGTAGTTTCTGCACTTATTTTTTTATATTATAGTGTTAGTGAATTTCCTTTTCACTTTTTACAACAAACACTTATTTGTATTCTATGATGACGTAGATGCGCAGTAGAAATTTATTTCGTTTGGCTGAGTGCGCAATCTTTTTTTCTTGATTCATGATTTTATATAGTATACTCGTATGTGTTTATTATTGTTGTGGCCCTCTTGCTGTAAACATTGAATATTATTATGATTTGCGGACGAAAATGATGTTGTACATCAGATCGAAACCTAATTGTATCTTTTTCTTTCTGTTCCGCGGAGTGTTTTAGAAAGGCATCATAATCTGCTCGGAAGCACCACAGAAACATCTTCACGAGATTAATTACATAAACGCTAATTTTCCAGTTTTTGTTATAGAAGAAATTGGCCGTACAAATAAATTAAACAAACCTATTTTCATGCAGATAGAATTTTTCAAGTGAATGACTGCAATTGAATGAATACTCTTGTGTGTGTGTGAGTGCGTGGAGATAAATGAATCTATATATTTGCATTTTTGATTTGTGTATGTGATTGTGTAAAATTTAGCACGTAACGGAAACAACTAGAGAACATATAAAGCAAACAACAACAACAACAAAACCAAAAAAAAACGGCAACAAAACAAAAATAAGAGGAAAACATAAGTAATTACACAACAAAAGCACAAAATGGCCTAAAATGTTTAACAACAATAGCAACAATTTTCGTTACACATTCGAAATTTTGTGATTTCACACATATATACACACATATACATTCATATATATGTATATAGGTAGATACATACATATATGTATGTACATATGTTTATATGTTTTCAAAAAACACTGAAAGAAAAACATTATGGTTTATTAGCAAAAAATTGCGTTTTATGCTCATTAAATATGCAGTAAAAAGTAAAAAAATATGCTATACAATTTTTAAAAACGTGCTCTTTAAAAACAACAGAATTGTCTTACTTCAACAATTTAACAAATAATAATAATAACAACGGAAAACCCCCTAGAAATGTATCCTTTTTTATAAATTTATGCATGCTTCTGAAATATCGGGGTCCTAAATTTTATTTTATTTAAACATTTTGCTTTTTTTTGCCATATTTCTTGAAACTGACAACAAATATTTTTAAAGTTGTCTTTATTAGCTTACAAAATACCGAATTGTTTCGCAAAGATAATAATGATTAAAAGTATTTAACGTAAAAAATATTTCGAAGAAGACCACAATTGTAGTTGATGGTCCAGTCGACCATTGGGATGACCTCTCATACAATCAGCGGGACATGCTACAGCGCCAGCGTTTGTTCTGTGCGACTTTAGTAATAAAATAAATTACAGTGTCGGTAATGTTATGATAGTGGATTTACTTTCCCTGTCATACAATTCCTTTTCATAATTAATTACAATTATAAGCAACACTGTAAAACGTACATTGAAATACAACACTTATAATTACACTTAGTTTTAAGTACTTTGTGTAACAATTGATCGTTAATAAAACAGACTTGAAGAAAACCACAGGTATTCAATTTAAACAGTATTTAATAGGTATCGATATTTATCACGTTATCGGTAGCCAATCTTGTTTAGAAGATGGCATTTCCATAATATCATAATTTAAAACTGCTCAGATTTAACCAATCATAGAGAGAAAAGGAAAAACTACTGCAGCACGTTGCAATCGATAGATATGCGAAAGAAAAATCCTTTTGTTTGTTGATCAGAAAATAAAGCGGATTTTAAAATTTTCTTGCGAAATTTTTTTTTTTATATTTAACAAATTGTTGATATATTACAAAAAATGCTTAAAAAGAGGGAAAATCGAAAATGCTGCGAATATGCAAAAAATGCTATAAAATATGCAAAAATATGCACAAACAAATGGCTGTCAAAGTTAATAAAAATTTTTGAAATGGATAAATATTCCAATTTCGCATCCATAACTTGCCGAAAAGAAAACATGCAATTGCATATTTGCAGATTTCCTGTTTATCACTTTATGGGGTCATAAAGGAATATTGTAGAATTTAAAAACGAAACGACGAACTTAAAGACATCAGTTGCACTTGTGGTAGAGCGCATTGCTAAGCAATTTTCTATATTATATATTTTTTTTAAATAAAAACCAGATAATTTCTTCAAGTGTATTTGCATTAATAATACAATTTTCTACCTACATGTATTTCTTGTATGTGGTAACTTCTATAGTCATACCGATACTAGTACGAGTATTATATGGCCACAAATGTGTATGTATGTGCTTACGTTTTTATGTACTATAATACTGGGTATTATACTAAATTACATTAGTGTGGGTGTGCTTGCGGGTGCATGTGTGTGTTTCTACGTGTTTGTGTATTTAATAATAAAACCAAAACTACTACACGTACACACTCACGTTTTTGATGCTTGAATCTGTTGGAATATATGCTCATAATTATGTTTTAACATTTATTTATATTATTGTACAAATAATTTACACATATTCTTCTTATAAATATCA
Source organism: Gymnocheta viridis (assembly GCA_956483585.1). Lineage (NCBI taxonomy): Eukaryota > Metazoa > Arthropoda > Insecta > Diptera > Tachinidae > Gymnocheta > Gymnocheta viridis. The sequence continues at coordinate 3,914,390 of OY101442.1, read as the reverse complement.
AAAAAAAAAAAGAAAACATCAACAAAGATTTCCACAGCTGCAGTTGTTGTGAGATATAAAATAATAAAAACATTGTTAAATATTATGCTCATGGAATATTAACAAATGTTTTAGCAACAAATTATGTCTTTTTAATTCTTTCCTATTGTTGTTAACGTTTCTCAATTGTTTGTTCGTTAGTTTTGTTTTGTTTTCCTTGTTATTACGTTAATTTTGTTGTTTTTTTGGTTGCATAATGTTTTCTGTTGTTGTTAAACAATTGTTGTTATTAGATGAGATTGTTGCACCAAATAGTTATTTGTATTATTATCCATTATATGTAATTACTATTTTTATTATTATTATTTGCTGTTTGACGAGCAAGCTTATGTTCAGATTAGTTTTTATGTTCGTCTAATTTTGAACAAAATGTTTTGCATACTGCACCTGCAACAGTAAACCAATTAGAGTTAAATTACATTTACATATGTTTATTTGTTGAGAAAGTTTCATTTTTTAAAGGAGTTATAAGTTTCCAAGGAGTAAACTTTTATAAGCAATAAAGTTCTTCAAATATGTATTATTTTCTAGTCTAAAGATTTTGCTTTGAAAAATATTTAAATATGCGAATTTGGTGTGTTTCATTTTACAGCAAAAATTAATATAATTGGCAACAATAATGGCAACAAGAAATATAATTTTTCTTAGCATATTATCACCTGGGAAACAGGAAGTTAATTAAGGACAATTTACTATTTTTTTATTACAAATAAATGATGCTCGTATTTAAATGATGCTTCACAAATTTACCAGGAAAATATTTACACATTCATCTATTAATATCACGACAGCAGGCTACCGATTACCGACTACAACATGTTTATAAGAAAATGATTATTTTCACGACTACATGGCTGCAGGTTGTTGTCCATTTTCCTTTTGTCTTGTAGTCAAATTAAACTTATTTCGTTTTTTGTTGGCTACGAAACAAAAATAAAGAGTTGACAATATAACAAAATATATGGCGGATACATGGAAACACACATGAACACTGATGATGGGAGTGTAGCGGCTCCCGAAAAACAACGTTGTTTTTGTTTGTTAAAATTTTCCCTTGTTGCTTTGGAATATTGTCTCATGTCCAATTCTTTCTGACTAAAAATGTTACGAACTTTAGCCAAAATAATAATCACTTTGGATAAAAAAACCCACTAAAATATGCAAATTAGTGCTAAGAAATATTTTTTTAAAGACAAATAAAAGAAAGTGCAAAAATCGCTACTTTTTTCAGATTAACTTTTTGTGCAAAAATAATTTTTAATAAGGGTAATTAAATTCCTGCATACTAATCAATATTCTGTGTTCATCTTTATATAAAACCTTACAAATTCAATGAAGCAATAAAATGGCCACTGAGTCAATCGATAATCTCGATAATGTGCGAAATTTTCTCAAATATAGAAAAAGTCACTCACGAATTGATGCAAAATTTAAAAATGCCGAAAGTGTCCTAAAATGAGTTACAAATGCAAGGAATGTGAAAAACTCGTAAAAAAAAACTGCAAAAATGACGAAAATTCACAATCAGTTCAATTATAAACAGAAATTGCTCATGAAATTTTCCTCTTTTTCCTTTTCTACTATTATGAATAAAAATTCCTTCATTTTAATTTTTAGTCCGTTTTTATAAACCGTGTAAAAGGGAGAAAAAAATAATAAGGTAGAAAGTAGTTATTCTAAATAAATTTAAGTTTAGATTTTCCCTAAAAAAAGGAGAAAAACTTTTCCACATGAAACAAATTCCTTGCGAATATTTATAATTGGGCTGATAGAAAAAGTCACTCACATTGAAAAAAACGCGTAAGTCAGCGAAACGTTGCAAAATTTAAAAATGCTGTAAAGTGTCCTAAAACGAGCTACAAATGCAAGGAATGTGTATAACTCGCAAAAAATACTACATAAATGTCGAAAATTTGCAATAAAATGTTTAATATTATTTCAAAGTAGATGAAACAATAAAAAAGGGGGAAAAAGCGAAAAATTCCGCCCAAAAGTTGCGAAATTTAGGAAAGTCGTAATACCTTCTAAAAAGACCTAAAAATATAAGGAATGTGAATGTATTTCCACAATCCATAAGTTTTTACCTCCATTTAGAAAGCTTGTACGCCTTTTTCGAGATTTTTTTCCAGCTTTTCGAGGTCAGAGCTATTTTTGCGATATGAGTGATTCTTCGTCAATTTATTGCTTCATTGAATTGTACATTTTGAAAAAACATAATTTTAAAATATCAAAAAATCGAAAGTGGCACGACTGATATATAAACGAATCCAGCTGCTTTCTATGTAGCCGTCGTTTTCAAAATTCAAAGGGCGTCATCTGTAACCAGCGGCATTTGTAGTCGTGTAGCCGGCTGTTGTGAAAGTGTCTATTGCTTTAGTCTTTGTTCTTTATTTTTTAATAACAAAGAGCTCTAATTATATAAAGTTACATGAAAATTTTAAAAATTAAATTGAGAAAAAATTATAATTTATATATTTCTTTGATTTCATTAAAATTGATATGAATTGAAAACAGCAGCTAAAATCTTTTAAATTGTAAATTCTGTTGCAATGCAGGCAAACTACAATAAAGGCCTGCAAATGCTGATACATACATATTCGATTATTCTACTGCTTATATGTGTACTCGTATGTATGAACGTGTAATGTTAGTTAGCTTCAGTATATTCATTATTATTCTGCCACACGAAGAAGCATCATTGCCATCATGCTGTAACAAAGTAAAATACAATTTGAAATAAGTTTAAGACCTCAAGGGCACTCACTATTCTCATTTGGTCATTTGTATTCATGTGTTTGCTACATGATATATCCATATACATGTACATATGTATACAAGGTGGCGCAAAATTGATCATCCAATTTTATTTTTAAATATCTTTTCTACTAAATAAAAAAAAATAATTTGGGCCATTATAATTTTTCTCTTAAGTGGAAAAGATGTTATCCGCCAAGTAGAAATTCCAGTGATAACTGTTCGCTTTCCTGTCGAATATTGTCCTTAAGGGCTGTGATTGTTTGGGACTTGTTGGCATAATACCGCGACTTCAAGTAGTCCCAAAGGAAAAAGTCTGGGTGATCCTGCTGGTCATGCAGAATCCTCAAAACGGGAGATTATGGAACGGGAAAAGGTTCGTCACAATTGTTCCACGCTCTTGAGGAATACAGCGTTCCATTGCTTGTCTGCTTATATTTTGCAGCTGTCTAGTTCCCAAATGTCAAATATGATTGACGTACGACGACATTTGCAAAAATTATAACATCTTCCGATAGGGTGATTGATTTTGCGTCACCCAGTATATATCAGTGTATTCGTATGCATTGCATTAAAGCACGTTCAGTGCTGCAATTAAGATCGTTATTGTTAGAAAATTCAAGTTTGAAAACTGATTGCCGTATTTAAAAAAAATGTATTTGAATTTATTGAGTAGTTTGAAAATTTTTTTTAAGAAACAGTTTTGTTAAAAGTTTTATGAACACAATTTATTGTAAAGTAGATAATTTTTATATTAAATAGCAAGCTTGAGGTTATGAAACACATCCAAACAAATTTATTTTTATTATATCGCAACTAAATGAACAATTGAAAAAAATTATTTTCATCTCCGTTGCTTGTATGAAAATTTAATGGAAAGTTTTCCAAAAAATTAAAAAGAGAGGAAAATTTGGCAGCAATAATATTGTATTATTATATTCTATATTAACTCCTTTAATCGGTTTGTTTGTTATCCTGATGAAGCTATAGAAAGGAGTAGCGGAATATTAAAAATAAACTAGTTATTAATTCTAAAGTAAATTTAAACTACAAATAATAATTGTTTTGAGTACAGCGGTGAGTTCAGTTAGAGTACTGCTTGATGTATTTAGAAACAATTGTCTTAATTCAAATATAATAAATTAAAATCAGGTATATTTGACTTAATTATAGGCAATATAAAGAGGGCTTAAAAGAGAGCCATACACTCACAATATTATTACAGTAACGGACTGTACGTTATTCAAGAAGTAATCCGTTCAGTCATTTTTAAAAGAATAAACATTTAAAATTGTAAGCAATTTTATTTTTAACTGATTCTAACATTCATTCATTAAACATTAAAAATTAAATGAACTTTTGGTTCAATTTAAATGAAAAATGAGTAGACCGGTTTTTAAATGAACTTTCATTTGTTTTAAATTACAATTTCAGTTAATTTTACGTACAGAATATTTTGAGTGTACTACTCTTAATTTACATACCTAAAATAACACATCTTCCTTTTTTAAATGCTGATAAATATTTAGAGCTTAAAAGCAATAATTCTTTTATCAATTAAAACAAGTCCTAACAATTGACATTAGTATTTTAAAGAAGTTTAAAGCTTCAATCTTTTAAGGTAAGTCGCTTAGGTACTAATATTTTTCCTCCCCATTGAGTAACATATTTAGCTTGATTTATATTTTCTGCCTTTTTTAAAATCTGATCTACAATATGACTATTATTTGGACTTACAGGCTGACTTTTATTTAGTATAAGATTATTATTTGGATTTACAGACTCTATTTCTTCATCAATTCTTTCTAAAAATTTTCTTCTTTTCATTAAGTGTTTTCTATTTCGCCTCTAAATTACTCTATCATTATCTCTTACGAAAAATTAAAGTTTTGAAAATCCCTGCATGTCTTCTCATATATTTCCATATATTTTTTGCTATTACCCAGCTAAAAAAGTTATATATGGCCCTTACTATGAGTTGCATTCGATGTTCGATAGCCGGCGAAGTATCGAATGTCAAATTTGTGTTATTAGCTGGCAGTACTGTCGAAAATTTCATTGTACAACGAGTGGTCTTGACAGCTGAGCTGATTATTTTTTGCTCCTTGCATCTCCTTACATTTTGATCTGTTTTTTTTTGTCAAAATTAGTTTGTGTTTGATTTATATATAGTGTTTGACGTTGATTTTGACAAAGAAAGAAGGTATTTTTCAAAGCAAATTGAGGCGAGTCTACTTGTTATGAATTTGCCTTGATCGAGCACAAGTTTGCTTTTGATACTGTATCACAGTTTGTAAAACTTATTGAATAAAGGCCGTGGCACATAGAATCCGTCGTACGGTATACGTTGCTTTTTTCAACTGACAGCTAAGAAACCCTGTATTTCTTAAGAGCTTTGTCACATTCCGTACGTCTCCGTCAACGCAAAGTACTAAAGTTGGGCAACTTTTAACTTTTAACGTACGTTGAGTACTTTGATAACAATCACTTTTTTGCTTCGTTTTTGTTTAGCTTTTTGGGTTGTGTGGTGACAAAACTAAATTAGTATTAAATTAAAATGGCAATTAAAAGAAACTCCACAAGGCTAAATTTAATTTTATTCCTTTATTTTCCTCGATTCTTTTACTGTACATCTAATTTTACGATTCGATAGAAAAATACTAATCCGAATCGGATGCAAGTTGCATACGCTTAACTATTTTATTTTAAATGTTCCTATTGAAATAATAATATACAATCAAATGTATTTCAATTTATAACAACTTGCGGCCTGCTGTGTAATGATATTACGTAATTTTCGGTTTTCGACAACGACATACTTGCTCTACATATGTATGTTCATATATTTTTCTAAAATATTTTTGATAAAAATTTATTTAAGATTTTTTTCAATAGTCCTGCCTAAGCATTGTTTTCATTTCACTTGCTTTTTTCTTCTGTCTCTTATTTTAACTTTAAACTTTACGACCTTTAGCTTAATAAATTACTTTGGATTTACAATCAAATGTAGTTCGAAATAAATATCACATTTTAAAATAAATGTTTGTCATTTCAGCTTCACAACACTCTCTGTCAGCACTTAATTTTTTTTGACACAAAAACAAATTTGAAATATGTTCTTTAAGAAAAAATAAAACAGGCAAATTAAATTAATGTTCCACTTGAGACGGTTACATGACACATGTAATTTAATGACTTTGAAAGTGTGTAATTTATTTTGACACATATCAATATTTTTACAAATACACTCACTCCTGCTAAAACTGCTGAGCACATACATGCGAAAATCATGTTAACTTTTGTGTGCAGGCGAATGACTGAATATATTAAATATAAAAAGACATCATAATAATCGTATATATTCAATAGATACTTTTACAGCCTCCTTAATACAAATATTGTAAAAGCAGACACATTTTGTGACTTTAATCTTCTTGTCGACATGTGTTTAACCCATTAACGCCGTTGCTGGAATGCTAAATTATTTGTCAAGTTTCTGAAGATCAAAAGGTAAAAAAATGCAGCTGTTTCAGAAAAAATATAATTTATTCTTATATATTTTTCGACCTTTTGTTTTTTAAATGAATTTAATTTATCTCGAGCTACAGGTAAATTTTTTATAAAAAACGTTTACAAAATTTTATTAGAAAACCGATATTTCGCCACTTCTTTGTGTGGGTTCTTCATGGAAATATGAAATTGCTATTTGAAACAACTACAAGGCTAATTTTCACAACTTTATATTTATTTTTCAAGCAAGTTTTATTGGGGGCATTCATACGACGTAGCTGTTGAGCTCAACTGTTGCGAAACTGTTATCAACTGTTGTCAACTGTTGAGCCCAACAGTTACGTCTTAGAAATGGCTTGATGAGTAATTGGATAATGAACAGCTGTTTAATGTTAACAATTGAAAATAAATAAAAACGCTGTAAAAGAAATAATTTAAATTTGCTAAATTAATTATTAATGGCAGCAAATACTCAACTGTTGTGAGGAGCGGAACTACTCAACTCTGCGTTTCTAAAGCAAACACTCAACGGAGGCGCAACAGTTACGTCTTATGAACGCAATCATTATTACAATATTCACAAGGTAATAGTTAAGAGTGGTAGAAATTAAATAAAACGAGCTAAACTTAATTTAATTGTTTATGTTATGCGTTTATTAGGAATTAGAAATATTTCTATTGCTTATAGCTTCGTAGTAGCTTATCCTGTCAGTCCAAATTTTAAGGATTTTGTTGATGATTTCTGGTTTTATCTCACGAATGGAATTGGCTGTTCCTAATGATGTCTTACACATGACCCAGATGTTATTATCATTAACGGTTTTACACAAGAAAAAGTGTAAAAGTGTTAAATCGAAGCTTTGAGGCGGCCTACTGACACCCCCAAAAGGATGATAGTAGGATTTTTCGGGCTGTTTTAAGGATGGTCCATATTTTGAGCAGAAAAAAAATCTATCAGTGCTAAAAATATGATTGCAAAATATCCTTGAAATTGAACGACTAAACAAATTTGATAAATATTTTCGCCTTCATTTACCGAATCTTTTGATTTTGTTGTGTTTTCTTTCATTAAACATGTTTAATTTTTTGCTAATTGAATGAATATTTCATAAAATATGAAATAACTACAACAAATTGGAATCATAAAACTTACAAGTGTCATTAAAATTGCTTCAGCCACTTGGAATAAGAAAACCTTTTCATTTGTAATAATAAAATTCATGAAATTACTGCGAATTATTTGCTGCAAATGTAATTAGACTTTTCATTTTAAACACGCTGCCACACGAATCCTTTCTTATTTGAATAAAAGTATAAACATTTTATGCCGACTATTAAGTTTTTCATGTTATCACATTTTAATGATAAAAGTTTATTAAATTAATAAATAATCGCATTACCTACATGATGTACACGCACACGCAATTAGAAATAATGAAAAAGTTTTTAAATGAAAATTAGACATAAAATTATTCATAGAAAGACAGATAAATTTGTTCGATACAATAAAACTTGACGTAAATAGTTGATAGAACAAGTGTAACCTCCATTTATGGCACATTTTAATTGTTTTGTTCGTGACAAATATATTAAAGATGAATATAATTTGGATATATTGGCAGTTTGCTGCTTGTTTTAAAAAGGAATTTGTACAGCCTAATGAAAGTCAGCTTGAAATAAAAGGGAACACATTTTATACAGATTAACTGCTTACTTTGTTGAAAATTTGTCTCTCTTGAACGAAACGGCATATTAAATTTTCAAAAGTGGGTTATATTTTGCACCATTTTGCAAATGTTTATTGTGAATCGGCACAATAAACTAGAGGAATATTAAATTATTGATACAAGACGTGTTCAACAAACTTATGTAAAATACTACGAGAAACATTTTTGTGGAATATTTGAACTCTTTAACTCCTTTTTAGAAAATAACAAAATCGGCCCATAAGTTAAGATATTAAAAGTAATATTTCTTATAAAATTCTATAATAAGTCTTTGAAGACAATAAAGTTGAAAATAAAACTTTAACAAGAAAAATAATTGGGTGTTTTCTATGTTAAGAACTCTTGGGCAAAATCATCATTGCACTCCAATTTTATTTTACGGGTGTGCACACCGTTTGTCCATTATATTCTGAAAATTTTTATTATATTTGTACTTGTTTTATACTGCAATATGAGTCTTTTGTATGAGACATCGAAAACAAATAACTTAAATGGGCCAAAAGAGTTCCTTTGGCTGAAGAGTTGGGGGTTAAAATGTTTTTCAAAAATTATACTCGTATTGTTTTACATGTTTACTAAAACATATCCAATACCTAAAATGCATGATTGAAATGGTGTCAAAAAACGCTTTACAATAAGAATTTACCAAAGAGGAAAGCATTAGCTCGCTAAACAATATGAACCTGAGACGAAAAATGTTTAAATTCCGATATACGTTCATTTTTTTTGTCCCCGGAATCAGTAGCTTGAAGCTTATCATTTTGAAAAATAAAATATTTTGTTGCACAGTGTAACTTTTAGAACTATATTTAACTAGAAATACAATTAAAACGTAAGATAACTTTGTTAAATTTTATTAAATTGTACCTTCAGTATAAAACAAATTGTTTCGAATTTAGTGAGACCAGAGCGTGGCCCATTAAATTAATTTAAATTCCACACATTAATTTTTATTTAATAAGCAATTGCTTTTGTATCAAGTGAATAGAATTTAAATTTTAAATTTTACTGTATAAAAAAATCATAGGAACTTTAATCTTTTTCAGTATTTCACTTAAATTTAATTATTTTAAAATACTTTTGCTTAGTAGACTATTTACATTTCTTCAAAAATAGTTGATGACAAGTTATTTATTCTATACAAAAACTTTGTACAATAAATTATTACATTATTATTATTATTATTAGTTTAAGAATTACAGTCAATATATGTGTGTTTGTGTGTGTGTGTGTAACTACGAATAAATATTAGGGTTTCCCCTAAACAAAAAGCCTGTCAATTTTCAAGCTCATGACGCAGAAAAGTTAAAATTATTTTATTTTTCTTTATACAACAAAGTGTCATTCTTATAAAAATATGTATGTACAAGTGTAGTTGCTTTTATAATACTTATGTTTGTATATTTGTGTTGCTCTGCATAAATATTCACCACCATTGAAGTTTAATTACAAACAATATTGTTTCACACGCAAATGAGTTTGTAGAATTGCTATTATTGACAAAGTTATTAATATACATAAATAGATTCTATGAATAATTTGAAACAATTGGCTCACCCAAATATAATTTGAAAATGATTGAATATGAGAGTAATATTTTAATCTTGAGGTGACACTTTCTCACATAAGAATATGAAGATTGTCTGTCAGTCTTTAATTATTCTTTGGCACTTTTGTTAGTTACTCAGATTTATTCAATGATTATTTTAAATATGACTTGAAAATCTCCGAAAATAAAATAATTTAAACATAAAGGCTAATTGGATGTGTTTATATAATATTTGAGTTGTATATTGTGGATGAGAGAAATAGCCACATAATTTTTAATTTTTAAAGGAGTGAAAGTCCTGTGGTCAGCTTTAGAAACAAATTGTTATGTTTATTTTATAAAATATTTATTCTATTTGAAATAGAGATACCAATATCCGAAATCCTAAACCCGAAACTGCCGAAATTTTTCGATGTAAGAAAATTTCTTTTTATTTAAAAAAAATTCCGAATACAAAATTAACCGGTATTCCGAAAAATAAAATAAATAATAAATAAAATTGGATTTAAAAATCAAATATTATGCATCGTGCGACTTTAGAAAACTTGTCCGATTTGTCGTACCACAACTTTTACGAGTATTGAAAATATGGTTTTGTACTTATTATGAAAAATTCTTCCGACGTATACTTTATTTCTTATTACGTATACGTAACAGCATAATATATCTTTATTAAGTATACGTAGTTGTCGAAAAGCCTTCAAACTTAGAGATGGGATCACGCTCACGATAAAAAACTTTAATCATGCACTCATGAACGACCTTATATTTGTGGCTCACGCTCATGCACGCTCACGTAAGTGGGAAAAATTGGTCACAATCACTATAACTCCCGCTCACGAAGTACTCACAAAAAAAAACAAAATAATCGAGAAAAAATGAAAAGAAAAGAATCACAATCAAGAAGGAAAAGTCAGGAAACAACCACGTTAAATATCTACTTATGCACGCTCACTCACAATAAGTTTGTTTACGCTCACGTACATGAGCAATCATCTCGATTTAGAAACTGTATAATGGACACCGACAGTCATTAAACAAAACTTTGAATCAGCTTAACTAATTCATCCTCTTGCAAGTCCTCTCGTCCACCTGCCGCCTTATTAATAATAACTAAGATTTAACTAAAGACTTAAAGCCTGTTTTTAGAAAATGAAAATAAAATTGTTAGTGAGAATTTATATTGCAAACAAAAACAAATTTTCGTATCTTATTGTTGTTTTCAGTATTAATTCTAACTCACAATTTTGTTTTCATTTTATAAAAACAGGCAGTAAGTAACGAATAGCCGAAATTTGTTATTTTCGAAATTATTTCAATTTTAATTACAATAAATGTATCAATAATAATATGTAACCAGCACTCGAGATAGAATCCTTTACTTATTATTTTTTATTCAACAAGTTTCATAAATGTAACAAGCACACGAGTATTTTTAAACTTTTTTTTAACATAATCCAATGCTAATAAATTCATGCATACACAAATATACATTTAAAGTTTTAACACATGCAATAATAATGTTCGTTAAGAGCCTTCATACGGAGCAAAAAACTTTAAAAATTTTTTTTAAACTTCTGTCTGGCAGCATGTTTTTTTAAGTGAAAAAAATCTATACAAATTTTTACAAACACATAAATTAAAATACATACAAGTTTTTTCCACTCCCAAAAAATGAGTTACAAAATTAAAATTTAATAAGAAAAAAAAATAATAAAATATATAACAGCGACAAATAGGGTCATTATGGTCACTTGTTAAATTTATTTTAGGGATTTATATGTGTAAAAAAATATATACATGAGCTCTCTCTCACACACACACATGCATTCACACATACATAAAGTGTTGGCATTTTTAAAGAAACCAAGAATAATAGAAAAACAAGCATTTAATTTTACACTCACTCTCATTCGAGAGCCTTTTGAAAAAAAAACGTTAACAAGTAACAAAAGCCTTTTGAGTTTTATTAATATTGAATCTTAATGACCTTAATCTTGTAGTTGTTATCGATACAGTGTAAAATGAAAGTATAATTTATTTTACTATTATTTACTCTGAAGCATTCAAGGCCATAATACTCAGTTAAACTCGTCCTTTTGTTATTGAAGCACTGAAATTCCATTCATTCAATCTTCTCTCATTCATCTCCTGTGACTCCCAACTCAGCTTGTCAGAATACCTTTTGAGCTCACTATACCATATATTACACATGCAAACACATGCATATAAAATACATTAAATTACTTTATGTTAAAAACAAAATGTTGAACTCAAAAATGAAACAAAATCTCTATAAAAACGGCAAATATTGTTCATAAAGAGCAAAAATTATTAATATGGACGACTAATGGAAACTTTAGCAAAACTCATATTTCAAAAGACTTCACTAAAAATGTAATAATAATAATAATTGTCGTTAAAAAATTTTTATTAAAAAACAATTTTCTTTTTTTTGCCAATAAATTTAACGTGCTTCTCCAGACTACAATTTAAGAACTTAGAAACATAAATGATTTACTTAATTGACTTTATATTTTCAAACAGCTTGTTAACTTGAGTTTTTTTTCTGCTGTTAAAAAATGTCTACAGTTTTTTGCTCTTGCAGGTGAATAGTTGCTAGGCAAATAGACGAAAGAAGAAGAAAACATAACGAAGAACGAGCAAAATCGATAGCAATTACAATCATATGCCGGATTTTTGTTGCAGAGATTTACCTTGCCACAGCAACAATTTGTACACATGAACCCATTAAAATAAATGCTGTCACTTAACGAGCTCTTATGTGTGTTTGTAATTGTGTGTATGTATGTGTGTGATGAACATGTTAGGTTTAATCTGTGCGATGCACAATGGTACATTTCGCGCCGAGATGTGCAGGGCAATTTCAAGTTAAGAGCTGAACATGTGAACACCTGAACATGGAGTTTTAAATTTCATAATTTTGCTGATTAAATTTCTAGAGATTTTTGTTACAAATAACAAAAAGTAATAAGCGAAGTATAGAGAGTAATTATATCTATTAAATAAGAATTATTTTGTAGCTCGTGGGCAGAAGCTACATAGTTGTAATTACAGTCCATTAATAGATATTGTGGTATCTTCGTGCATCGTAATGTCCATGGATATTATAACACATGATCATTCGACGAAATTATCGTGCATATTTACTTTCAAATGTGGTCAGCTCTTTGGCTTTAAAATCATGACCATGAAAAAAGCAAACGTTTCGCCATCTTTTCACAAAATGTGTCACAGTGTGACGTAGACTTTTATACATATTTGTAGACAAATACTTGAATTTGTAGGTAGGTTGGAATGCATATGCATGTGTGCATTAGGGTCGCCGGTTACTACTTTGGGTGTTTTTGTATTTGAACTTAAGCTTCAGAAAAATTCAGCTGGGAAAATTCCAATCAATTATTATATATTTATTAAGGTGTGCAACTTATCCACCAATATTTGGAAATAAAACATATTATCTCATTAAAATTGTAGTAATCTCATATCAAGAACAAATTTGATAAAACACAAAAAAAGAAACAAAGAAACTCAAGCGAAATCAGGAAGCCTTTAACAACTGTGTGTTTTAATTTGTTCACAACGTTTTATATTATATTATTTCATTTAGTTTATTTCATTTTCTTTTCATTTTAGTCTATTTTATTTAGAAATTCCAAATTATTATGTTATTTTGTTTTATTTAATTTAATTTTGCTTTATTTTGTTTATTTTATTTTATTGTATTCAATTTTATTTGATTTAGTTTTATTTTATTTCGTTTTATTTTATATAATTTTCTTTTAGTTTTTCTTTTATTTTATTTTAATTTATTTTATTATATTTTGTTTTAATTTTTATTTTCTTTTATTTTATTTCATTTCATTTCGTTAAATTTTATTTTATTTTATTTTCTTTTATTTTAAAAAACTTCATTTATGTTATGTAATTTAGTCTTGTGTTGTTTTGTTCATTCATTCTATTTATTTTTTTATATTTACTTTATGTGATTTTTTGTTTTTTGTATTTCATTTTATTTTATTATAATTTGTTTTATTTCTATTTGTTTTATTTTAAGTAATTTTAATTAATTTTTTTTGTTGCATTCAATTTTATTTTGCTTTATTTTTTTTACTTTATTTCATATCATTTTATTTAATTTAATTTCATTTCATTTTATTTTATTGATTATAATTTTTTTTATTATTTTCAATAACTTTGTTTATTTTATATAATATTGTTTTTTTTTGTAATTAATTTAATTTAATTTAATTTTATTTTTTGTTTTATTTTACTTTATAATATTTTAAATTACATTATTTGTTTAATGTTATTTTGTTTAGTTTTATTTTGTTTTATTCATTTTAATTTTATTGCTTTATTTTATTCAATCTTTTTATTTTGTTTTATTTTGTGCAATTTTGTTTCATTTATTTTAATTTTTTTTCTATTTCATTTTATTTTATATATTTTTGTTTTTTAATTTGTTTTATTTCATTTAATTTTGTTTTACTTAACTTTATTGTTTTATTTTATGTGATTTGGTTCATTTTATTTTTTTATTTTATTTAACTTTTTTAAAACATTTTTGGAGTGGTAAGCTTTTATTTGTCAAAAAATTAGAACAACAATGAGATCGAACTTTTTCTCTACATTGGATTTGTGGAATTGCGGAAAAGGCGTAGTAAACAAAAGTAAAGTATTTTTTTAAGAATTTGTTTTTTAGTATTAAAAAATCTGGTGATAACACCGAAAAACCCGATACTTTAACTTTAAGCGTCACCCTAATACACACATGTATATAATTTAATACACATATGTGTTTACACAAATGTATATAAATAACTCAGTGTAAAATCATGGCAATTATTGTACGATGTATAAATAAAGTAATAAAAGTTATATTTAACTAAGTGGAATTTCAAATTTTTTTTATGTTACTGAGGTCTGCACATTCGAACTACAAGATTGATAACACAATTACAAAACGTACTAATGGTACTTTAAACAAACCTCAGATGGGCTGCTGACTGTCTATCAGTGTAAGCAGAATATTGTCAGACTGCTGAGAGGTCATCACCGTTAATGTTCAGTGCCACAAATCAATAACAATCAATTTGAAATCAATATAAAAATGTCAAAGAAAGAAAACAAAAATATAAAATGTGGTTGACTAAGAAGTATTGTTTTTCTTTTGATATTTTGTTTTAGTTAGGCTTCTCATTTCTAACTCTTCCAAATATTTTTGTAAAAGTCACAGACCGTCAACATTGACCCCCAATAATAGGAGGGAAGTCTTTTGTTACAATGATTGGTTCAACATAAAATTAAAATTTGTCTGTAGGACGACCTTGGAAATTTGTTTTCAAAAGTGAAAATGTTTCTGGTACTATGACCTTCTTTTCGCTTCAAGTTAAGGAAAGATCTGTTAAAGTTTAACAAATGATCATTTCGAATGAATATACAGAATACCAAAATCTTTAGTGATTTTTTTAATATAATAAAATGAAGCCAAAATACTTGTGTTGAGAACTGGTGCACCTACCCAACTAATCTGAGATTCGAAAATAAACGAATGTCCGCCAAGTTGAAGAAATTAAGAAAAAAAGCCGTTCGAGAAGTGTTTACAAATGAAATGGAATACTCCGATTCCATACTCCGACATGTACGCGTCGTTGCCAAAAATTTACAAAGAATTTTCGACAACAAGTACATGCATGCCTGTACTTGTTCAAGTATGTATGATGTAAGTGTGTGTGCGTCTGCACAAATGTAATATATGTTGGCCCATACGTTTGATTCGATATAAAACATTTTTCCAGCTGTGCTCCAAAATGAAATTATTATTTTTAATCCTTTTTCCTTCCATTCTCTTCAATTTTACCAATAACATTTTGCACAAACACACACTGCAACATTGTGTCCGTTTGTACACAAATGCATTTTGGAAATCATTCCTTATATTTTTGTTTGGTGTTTGTTGTTTGTTTCATTTTCCTTTTTTATTTCAATTCGTAAAATTTATTTATTTTAAGTTTTCCCATTAAAAAGCATTTTTTAACTCTGCTTGAATGTTAATGCATATATGTGTGGGTGGACTGGTGTGTGTGTGTATGCGAATCATTGTTAAAATGTAATGTATTTTATTTCATTTTATTTATTTTTTTTTTGAGAATTGTTGTTGTACAAATATGTTTGAAAGGGATTCATTTTATTAAAAATAAATGTAAACTTATTTTTTTCCTAGTAGATTCATTGCAGATTTTTTTGAAAGGGACACCACTGCTGGTATTTAACTTTAATTGTCTTTGTTATTTGTAAGGACATAAAAACAGATAAGGATATCGTTAAACCTTCAATAAAAAACTAGTAGTGTATCAATAATTAAGTACGTACATGTGTACATACATACTCTATCAAAAACGGATACATCTTCTAAAGAGAAAAACTTTTTTGTCATCAGTTATTTTAATTTTTTTTCATTATTGTTTTGTTTGTGTTAATATGCAAAACTTTCAATTCGGAACGTTTTCGTTTAGCTTCTTCAGATTTTTCGGAATTTTTTTATAAAACCAAAATCTAAAGGAGCCGATATAAATATTTTAGCATACAAAATTAATGTATGTAGAAACTATTTCTGACTGCTCCTAAAAGTTGGCCCATAGCAATTTTAGTTTTAGTAATAGCTTGAGAAAACAACACGTTTCATATTAAAATTTTAATATTTATAGTATTCTTTAAATTAATCTTGAGATCACTTTTTTATTAAATTCATCCAAATTTATTTTAACTCGATATTTCAGGAGGAAAAAAATCAATAAACAATTAAAATAACAAAAATTAACAAATTATTAGTCAACAATATCCTTTTCCGTTTTGGTTTAAAAATTGTTTGTCAATTGAAAATTTTGCTTGAATTTTTTTTTTAAATTTATTGATCGAGATTGCCTCGATATCGAAAAGATTTTCAAAGAACTTTTGTTTGTTCAACAAACAAAATTTTCTTAAAACTTGAAAACATTGATATTGTATTATTTCATTATATTATATATTTACTTTTTTACCCGTGAATATTTAATGTCTATAATTCTGTGCTACACTATCAGTATCAGCTCCGTAACATTTTTAACATATAACGACGTTTATACTGATTTTCTGAGTTCAAAATAGAAACATTATTAAAGTCCGTATAGTGATCTGAATTACGGCAATGTAATGATAATGCTGTTTTTTTGTGATGATTTATAGTTTCTGTATTTTAGGTTAGACTTATGTCCTGCTAATCTATTTTTAAGTTTATTTTTTGTTGTGCCTGAATAAACTTTATCATAATTTTCATTATCATTACCCTTACATGGTATTTTAAAAACAACATAACATTAGATTTATCTAATTTATGTATTCTATCTTTTGTCTTACTAAATAATTTACCTAAAGTATTATACTCGTATGTCTTATGTGCCATTCTATATCTATTAGTTTAAAAAATATCTGACTTTGCTAATCTTTCCGAAATAAAAGGAATACAAGTATATGTCAATATCATTTCTGTCTTTTTCTTAATTATTTCTATTCTGTCTCCTATACTGCCCTATCAAATCATGTACTAGTCCAATAGGAAAATCATTATTTACCAAAATATCCTTGATAATCTCTCTATTCCTTCTGTGGAATCTCACATCACTAATAGTCGGTACTCTGTCTATAGGATTCTTTGCGTATTAACAATTATCCGCTTTGGATGTTTCGAATAATAATTAATAATCCTGTCTGATGCTGTCGGTTTCTGATACCAACCAATTAATGAACTATTACCATTCCTAATCACTAATGTGTCTAAATAGGGAAGTCTATTATCCTTTTCTCTTTCAATAGTGAATTTTATGTCGGAATGGCATGAGGTTAAAGATGTTAACATATTTTCTATCTCACAGCCTGAAATAATACAAAATATATCATCAAGATATTTACTTATAATTTTCGTTTTAACAGATAACTATCAATACATCTATCTAATAATTCTTCAATGATACTGTCAGCTATAATTGAAGATGCCGGAGATTCCATAGGAAGTCCTTTTTCTACAAGTATATTTTATTATCATACTGAAAATATCTACTAACAACTATACAAAGTTCTAAAATACGTATTCATATCTGTATGTGCTGTAATTCTATTCTAATTTTCTTTTATAATACTAATTACTAGTTCTATTGGAACACTTGGAAATAAAGAAACAATATCAAATGATACTAATATTTCATTATTATATATATCCTAACATTTTCTATTTTATCCCTAAATTGTAATGAATTCTTAATATTATATTTAGAATCTCTAGTCATATTTTTAAGAATTTGTGTAATAGATTTACTAAGTTCATAGGAAGGTGAATTTATAAATGAACAAATCGGTCTCAATGGAAAATTATCCTTATGGATTTTCGGAACTCCATATAATCTTGGCGCAGTCGTTATATTTGTTTTTAAATGATTTTTCTCTGAAAGAGTAATAATCTTTAATTTAAAGAGTTTTTCTATTTTGTTAATAGTTTCTGTCAAAAATGAATTGGAATTAAATTAATGCAATAAAATTAGTTCTTAACAATTTCTTTTATTGAGTGCAACTTGGCTGAGGTTCCAAAAGTTTCTTCTATCTTTTTTTTCTAACGTTCGCTTTATATCGATGAAACGGAATTACAAAGAAACCGTTTTCGAACCTTTTGGATTTTTAGCAACGGTATCTGCAATATCGAATTTATTACCGATTGTAGCCACTACAATTGTTATATTCTTTATAAATATTTTTATATTTGTATGCAATTAAATAACTATCTTTGCATGGATACATGCATACATTTACTCTTTCACAATTTTAATAAAACATAAATAAGACTTGAAAGCCTAACTAATAATAAATAAAAATTTCAGCTTATTAAAGTTTTAAAGTAGGGTAGGGCAGCTTTTTGAAAATTAATGCACCCTTACAACACGCTCATAGCGCTGCTGTACATTTATAATATTAATAAAAACTTTTATTATCCAAACATCAGTAAGTCAGTTAACAAAAATATACTGATAAAAGTTACATCAATTTTTATACATGATTGACATTATTTTAATTTTCCATGTCTCATAAGTATATTCTTCTGTTTTCTTTATTAGAAAATGACATGATGACCTTTTCGTTTTGAATTGTGTCTGTTGTGTGCTTTTTTAACAACGAGATAAAATAAAAGATAAAATGGATAAGACCTAGACATGAACTTTATAAAGTGGATCTTCCTGTACTTTCCAAACTAACACTCATGACCTTTTTTTAGTAAAACGACTTCAGCATAAACGAACATAGAATTTTGAACTCAACTGACATTTCATCGGCAGCCTTAGTGAGTTGCCAAAGAACGAAACAAACTCAAGATTTCGATACATTTATTTGGAGATTGTTTTTTTACACAACTATTTTTTTAATATATTTTTAAAACTTTTGACATTCTTTTGCGTAGCCTCAAAGATTGTAAAGAAGTTAACTGCCAGAAATAAAAATAAAAAGGGCAACTATCATGTGTGGGTTTTTATTTGATAATCTTCATAATGATGGGTCATTTGATACAATTGACTTTTTTTTTGCAATGACAAACTGTTTTGAAGTCCATAAATGCTCGTTAAATCTTTAAAGGATGTTTGCAAACATTTTGAAAAAAGAGAAACAAATATGATTGTTTTCACTGTGTTTCTTTAAACTGATGTCTCTTTAATATTAATGTACTGCTTCAAGAAGATAAAGATATATTTTTCTTATCTAATTTATTTAAACAGTTAAAAAATTATTGCTTCTAAAGAAAACAATGAATTTATCTTTAAAAGGTTATGGATCTTATTGAAAAATTGGTTTTTTAAAGCCACTATTTTCAACATGTTCATACTATTCATAACAGTTTTAATTATTTAAAAAGATTTTTTCGAAAAATATTTTTGTTTACGGCTACTTTTTTCAAGAGCTACCATTTTCAAGAAATACTCTTACTAAATTTTGGTTTTATTTTTAAGAGATAATTTTTCGAAAAGATTCTATTTTGCAAAAATACTTTTTTAAAATAAATCTTTTTTCAAAAGTGACTTCTTTGAAAATTATTTTTACGGAATAACTTTTTTTAAAGCATTTTTAAGGTACTTTTTTCAAAAGCTACCATTTTCTGAATGTAATTTTTATGAAAATGCTTTTCGAAAAGGTAATTTTCTTGAAGAAGATGGTTTTGAAATACTTTTCCTTAAAATTTATTTATTTTGTTTCGTCAAATGTTTCATATATCCTACCTTCAGTTAAAAAAGCATATCTTACACATATAAAATTTTAAAGCATTAGATAAAAGACTTAATAAAACAATCATAGAAAATCTTATATTTTAGAACTAAAACGAATATAGGAAAAGTACGAATATACAATTTTTATAAATAAAAACTATACATAAGTCGTTTACGCATTTTCGTAATTGAAGTAACGATATTCTTTTTGATAATTAAACACTTTTTTCAAAACTATCAGGCATGTTCTACAAAAGTGGTGAAAATGAAATATAAAAAGTAACCTTTTCATTTTTGATGTTCTGGAAAAGTATAGTATATTTGTATTGAATATTGAATTTCAAATGAAATGTTCTTTCCCTAAACGTACTTTATCCCACACGCAGTTCATTAAAAGGTAACTTTCAGAAAAGATGATTATTCTAGTTGTACTTTTTTAACTTTATTTTTTTAAGTAATTTTTTGCAGGGGTTTTTTTTAAAAGTTTTTTTCAAGGCTTATATAATTTTTTTGAAAGTACTCTTCTCGAGGGTACTTTTTTTCAATGTGCATTAATTTTAAAAAGAACTTTATGCAACTGGCTTTACTTTTCAATTTTCCAAAGTTACATATTCTAAATGCTGCCTTTATCAACAGGTACATCCTTAAAAATATATTGTTGTCGAACGGCACGTTTTCTTAAAAGTACATTTTCAACAGGAACTTGTTCAAAAAAGAACCGTTTTAATAATACTTTGAAAAATACATTCTGAAGAGGTTGTTGTTTCTAATGGTATATTAAAAAAAATTGTTTTTTTTTAAATTTAACTAAATATTTTTTAATAAAATTTTTTTTGATAAAAATATAATTAAATTTGTAAATAATTATTTGACTTAGTTTTTTGAAGTGCATTCTTTGATTTTAAATTATTTAATTTAATTTGAATTTGAAAGTAACTGCGACGATATCGCAAAATTTTTGAATTTGTTTTTATTTTAAATGTAATTTTACGAAAGTAAGATTTCGTTCGACATCGTGGGACATGCAGTTAATTAATTTTGCGCTAATAACCATATTAATAGTATTAATGAAATTCTTTATTCTAATTTAAATTCTTTAAATTAATTATCAAACAAATTTTTAATATTTGTAATTAAAGTTAAAATTGAATTGCATTTTAGTAGATAAATTTAAAATTACCATAAATAAATTTGAACTAAAATAGTGTAAAAAATTTAAATAAATAAATTAATTTGTTGAATCTCAAAAAAATGATTTTATGCTGAAAGGAGTTGTTTTTCTTGAGTTCAAATCATGAATTTATAAATTATTGTTATGATTTATAATTAATCTTTTTTTCAATTAATTAAAATAATATTTCATATTTTGATTATCAGTTTAGCAGAGCGGATCAGTACTGATTTCTAGCTCCTTACACCATCCCTACAGCGTTCCTTGTTCATCGTGGATATCGATTATTTAACCGAATTATTATTATAACAAGGAAATTCATTCCAAATTGCATCAAACCCCGTCGGAAGAAAAACACAACACTTAAGGAAATTGTTCATATATGCGTTAATATTGCCAAGCTTAATATACTTTAACTGGTACGGAACTCCCATCTCTGATGATTAATTATTTAATAATTTATTACTTTCTTTTCTTTTGCAACCGCTTTTGACCTTATCAATATTTGTTTTATGTCTTTTGTAATTAAATTTCTTAGTATTCAACCAACGATAAATTTTTTCAATTAAAAATTTAATTGAATATATAAAATTCGTGCATTTTTATTTCCGTGTTGCCATTATAAACCCCTAACCAACTTTTTCTATAAATAGCCGGTTGTATAAATTTTATTCTATTATTTGCGTGTGTGCGTTTTTTTGTGTGTGTCTTCCACCCTTCATGTAATAATTTGTCTGAGGCATACATACATTCATACATACATATATACATATCTACTGACATACAAATGTGCCCCATAAAATATTCACTAGAATGAGATGCATATTTTACGACATCATACCATATGAATATTTTAACAAAACAACCAGCCAGTCCTTCATGTTTTCAATTTAAGGCTCATGAATTAAAAGAGTGAAAAGCCAACGAAGCATTTTGCCTTACAGTTTGTTTAACATTTAAAATGATTTTATTGAAAATATATTCTTTTCTTTTTGAATTTTCGTACACAAATTGGAATTAATTCTCACCCGTTTTTTTGTAATAATAAAATACTGTTAGTTAAACATCCAAAGGAATTATTTAAATTTAATTTTGATAAATTTTTATGAATTTAACATAAATTTGTAAAAACAAAAGACAAAAAAAAGAAAAAAAATACAACAAGTACAAACATTTTCAGCAGGATTGATCTCAAATCCAAACGAGTGTAAAATTATTTTGATTAGATTGGTTTTGTGTAAGATTGAATGAGTGTGTGTGTATGTATGTGTGAGTATGTATACTCTTGGGTCTTTTAGATTATGAACCATTTTTAATTTAATTTTGCTTAGATTTCCCTTTTTTTATATTGAGGTATTTCAAACTAAACTGCATAAATAATTTGAGTCAATAATGGGAGAGAAAAAAATTCCTGACATTCCTGAGGGTTTCATATTTTAATAAAATTTTATGATTTGTTTCATTTTTTTAGCATATTTCGTATATAAATATATACTTACATATTTAAATGAGCATAAACATTTACATTTCGCTCAATGGCGTAGTCAAATATTTTTGGTGGGGCTGGAAAGATCACCTAGAAAAAATATGTTACGTTTGTGTTTGTGAACAGACAAATTTGTTGTATCGACATTTCGTCGCATTTCAAATGACAATTTAATGTAGTCAATTCATTGTGAGTAAATAATTTTTGCCGAACAACAAATTTCTTTCTATCAAATAAAAAAACATGAAAAGTGAAACTGAAAAAAAATTAATTAATGCCTTATGCCACCAATAAAATTTCGATATGTTAATGATTGATTAAAGTTTGCTTCTATTTGTATTACTAAATTTTTATTTAATTACGGGGCATTTTTTACTTCTTCTTAAATTTTGTTTTCATTAAAATCTTCTTCCACAATAGTCGACACTTAATTCAGTTGATACTATGAAATTAAACCAGATTTTAAGAGACAAACAATTTTTACTAAAATGGTTTGCAAATTAAAAATGTATTTTCTGTGTTTACTTGTCACATATTTAAAAAATTTTTAAAAATTATTTTAACAAATCGAATTTATTTATAAAACATATAAAATTCAAATGTATAATTAATTATAACACTTTTGTATGAAAATTACCAACAACAAAAATATAATACCGCATAATTAGACGATTACACAACATATACGACGTAAATACGAGCTTGTGAATTGAACAAATATGTTAGCTGTCAAATTGTAGATTTTATGAATTATTAAAGAAAGTAGCAAACACACACAAACATAGAAAAGTTAATTGGCATTTTCTTTTTCAAATGTCAAACTTCATACAAAAAATTATCAATCAAACGCCAAATAGCTGGCGAGCATACCCTTCAAACAGTTGGTGCAAAAACAGTTGATTGGAATTTTCACTTTAAATGTGTCAAACTCCATACAAAAATTATCTTTCGTATGAGAAACAGTTATCGTGCACATCTTTCAAGGAATTCTTATTTTTCAGTACTATGAGTATTTAGGAAAACCAATATAGTTGCATCACTACGAGTGAGTACTACGAGATTTTGAGTAGATTTTGTCAAAATTTAGCGACGAAGTAGATCTTACTTCATATGGGAAATCTAGTTAAAATCAACAAGATTTTGCTCGAAATCTCTTAAGTATTAGATTTTTGTCTGGTGTAAATGCCATAATAGAAGTCAAAAATATTTCACAAAAGTTTTCCTCGTTATGTTTAACTTTGATCTGCTAAGGATATATTATGTCTAAAATGCAAGGATTACAAGATTTCTTATGGAGATTCAATATAATAAAAAGCTCCTAAAATAAGAATCATGTGTTATTTATCAAATCGCCGACCTACGCATATGGACAAATCCTGCGTGACGAACGCTTTTTCACATTAATATATGTATACACATTTTTTAATCTTTCAAAAGAGGTACCTTCAACTTATGCATGGTGTTTAGTGGGATACAAGTATACTTTCGAATGGCATAAAAAATTATTTTTAGGAGGTATTTGTTGCAAAATAATTGATCACAAAGTTTTGTTACGCACGCTACAAAAAACGGAATTAACTTTGAGAGTTAAAGTCTGTTTTCGTATTTTTTAGCGAACTTTGCATAATAAAGCACACAAAATCTAGTTCCTAAAATAAAAATGAATATAAGAGAATTCTAAAATAACTTATTTGCAGCCAAAAAAATGTTTTAGATTTTTATTAAAACACGTGAATCCTTTGTGAAGCACTCTAAGTGACGCACTTTACATTTCTTTTATTTTATAATCTATTCTGAAACTTCATACCTAATTTCAATGTTTCCAAAATAGTAAACACAGAACTTTTTTACTAAAATTGAAGTGAATTCATTGTATGAAAATATGGTATTCTTCTTCACTAAAACTAAAGTAAAAATATGAATACATAAAAATTTTTAATTTCTGGTATGAAATTAGAAGATCTGAGGAAGGTTAGGATTTGGTAATAATTTTTGCATTAATGATCATCGAAATACATTTATTTTATATATAAAATTATATATTTAGTATAATATTCCTTAAAAGAAAGATAAAAAATAAGTTGGATAAATTTGAAAAAATTTTGTTTGGTGGACTGTTTCTATGTCCTGCTCATATTTCTTTCTCTGGTCTCCTCTACCAAAATCAGTCTTTATAACCTTCTTACTTTCATGCATTTTTGATTTTGTTGGCCAGTATTATGAGTGAAATGAAAACTACGAGCAGGTCAAAAATGGCACCTGCCCAAAGTACACTTCTGTGTAATCTGCGAAATTTATCTTCAAAAGTGAGTTTAAAATACTCCTCTGCAATTCAATGATATATCCCGAAATTGCTTTAGTTCTGCTCTACCTACAAAATTAATAAATTTTCAGATATATTGAACCCATTTGGACCGAATTCCCAATCTGGCTTGTTGGTGGCCGCCCTTGTACATTTATATGAAGTTAATTCCCTAAAGAGCCAAAGCAAAAACTAATGTATGAAGTTGAGAGATATTAAAATGTTTAATCTGTTTTTAAATGCACATATTTTTCACTTAAGTGGACATAATGTGCTTAAAATGTTTTGCTTTGATTTCTTTTACTCGGTTTCTATACACCTGTTGCCTTTAACTGTAATTACATCCATCTAAAACGTGTGCAAGAAAAATAGTGACATGTAAAACTGATCACATAAATAACTAAAAAAGAAAAAAAAAGTTTTTTCATCATGGTCCATTAATAAATTAATTGGACACAATTTAAATAAATCAATTTTCTGTAAATTAATTTACTTAATAGAATATTCGAATACTTTTGTTCGCAACTGTAGCTGCAGTTATCTCATTGTTGTTGTTGTTGTTGTTGTTGTTTTCTATGCTGGTATCAAATCTTGCTTGATATGATTGTTTTACTTGTTCATTTTTTCTGAATGTATGTTCTATTTTGTATGCACGAATGTTTATGTTTATGCATCCTTTTTATACATATTAAGATTTTTTTTTAGTTTGTTAGAAAAAATTGTAAGTTAGATCAAATGTTCATAATATGAATAGTGTTGCATTGATAGCACAAATATATTTAATAGATTTTTCAAGAAAACTTGTAAAAAGAAAATAAAATGCACAAAATAAATAGAAAAGAGGATTGAAAAATAAATATTCGAATTAAGTATTTATGTAGCAACAAATAAATAATGTAAATTTTGTATAAATATTGAGAAAAAAAATTAAAAATTCTGTGCTCAAGGAATTTGTTTAATTCCATGAAAATTTCTTCAAAAGAGGTTTATTTCAAATGAAATTTTATTAATTTTATTCTTTAAAAATCGACTACTATTTGAAGAAAGAAAAAATAAAGGAAGAATTAATTGATTCTAGATGCTCTAGAGGTACAACTTCTTTTAGACTTATATCATGTATCCTGGATTAGGAAAACTCTTTAGCTTGTTTGTCATAATGCTGTCTGCCGCAATACGCCAGGTCAGTGCTTGTCTTCTCAGTTAGTGTAATTTTTAAGAATATTTTAAATAATTGTTATCGCTCTTAGCGAAGCTGCAAATATTGTCATTGTAAATTTATTAAGCCTGGAGCCCAACCAAGTGTAGTGTATTACCCGGAGGCAATATTTTAAAATTGATTATTTCTTCTGCTATGATTTAAAAAAAAATGTTTAACTTGACACACTAAAAATATGGTTTAAAATTAGTACGTTTCATTTACTATAGCCCGCTCTTTCAACAGTTGCCGTGACTCAATTTGTAACCACTTGACATATGACAAGTAAAATCTACGCCATTAATAACACTGGAACGTTTTACACTTCAACAGCGTGAAAATTTCACAGTCACAGTTCGCAAAACTAAAGCATTTTTGGTGGTCATCGTGAAGCATCTTCTTGGTCAGCAATTGTGAAACTGGGGGAAACAATTTATCTGTGCGGACAAGTAGGGGATGTGAAGAATTGAACCTGTGCAAGTCGCATAAAAAAAATCCGAGAGTATTGCAATTGTGACCCATACTAATGAGGAAAACTCAGGAGGCGAATTACGGCATTCGATATCGAACGAAATTTCTATACAAATTTAAAAAATTTTGTATGGGTTTCGTTCGATATCAAATGCCGTAATTTGATCCCAGGTTTGTCCATTTCTCGTCGATCCTTGGAATTGGGTTTTTTTTAATCCAAAGTGATTATTATTTTGGCTAAAGATCGTAACAGTTTTAGTCAGAAAGAATTGGACATCAGACAATATTCCACAGTAACAAGGGAAAATTTTAAATTCAATTAATTTCAACTTACACGGCAGAACAGAAACAACGTTGTTTTTCGGGAGCCACTACATTCCCATCATCAGTGTTCATGTGTATTTCCACGTACCCGCCACTGTTTAGGTGGCGCAATTGATTGTATTTATACTTTGCATAAAGCCTTAAGTCTTAAGGCTTTTAAGGCTAAGTTAGCAAAATCGTGTTCTTGTTGATTGGGCCTCTAAAATGCATCAAACAGATCTTGAATTTCTTATGTAATTTTATTTTAAATTCAATTGATTTAAAAATCAATGAAAAATTAAAAAATAAATTTTAAAGAATTTTTTAAAGCACGCTGGGAAGTTTTCTTGTAATCACTTTCTTTTGTCATTTAAAGTTACGAGCATTAGCCTAATCCAAATAATGCTCCGAAGCACACTAAGTGTAATAAGTTGAATGATTGAAGTAAACAGAAATCACTTTTCTGTGACCGTCGGAATATAAAATGTTTGCAGGATATTATTACATTCGTATAATAAACCGGAGCTTGTGTTACTTACATGCAGACACACATACACACATACATATATACACACATAAATGTCATAAACAGAATATTTTATGTGTTATACAACCAATTGAAATTTATGTAAAGAGTAAACCTTAATTTGTAAGGAAGTAGTTAAAATAGTGCTGAGACATCTTGCAAGTATCCGTTTAATAAAATAATGTTTAAGAAGAAAACCTCAAGGCTAAGCAATAATTTCAAGACTCTCCCAGTTTCTTCTTTCGTTCTTGGCATTTATGGGCTTAATTTAATGTAGCAAATAGTTTATATGGAAATATTGAATTTGTTTACTTTTCAAATCTTGTGGTCTTACGAATAATGTTGCTGATGTTTTGTCTTACTGTGCGAAATGCGTAAGTGTAGTAATATAGTATGGAACGGGTTGAGATAGATGTTCCTCTCAGAACGAAAAGGCTTTGATATCTATGTTTTTGGGTGGCATTCAATCGTGTTTGCTTACAAATTGTTTTTATTATATCCAGAGAAATAATGAAAAATTATGTATAACAAATAACCGCCAGTTAGACAAATTTAATTTATATTTGTAAAAAAAAAAACTAACCGTCAGTAAGAATATGAATTTATTTTAATTTATACAACATAATTAGGCATTTGAAATTTTCAACACCCTTCATTAGAAACTTTAACGTCAGGCCAACTAAAATTCATTACAGCGATGTGAGGCTATGGCCACATTTTTATGTTTCTACACTACATGTCGTTCTTGAAATGCATGCATGTGCATGTCAATTCATTTATTCCCCCTTTTTATTATATAGAAACACATACAAAGTAAGAAAAACACATGTAAATTAATATCTTCTTTAGGAAATTTTAATTCTAGATAAATATTGCCATTTGCATATGCAAACTAAAGTATTACATGATTCACACATACGACTTTGTACGAGTTTCTGTGTGCGCAGTATGCGTGTATTTGTGTAAAAGTGTTCATTATGGCATTTCCATATTTCAACACATGCAAACAACTGTTCGGTATGATACAATATTGCATGAATGTGTAATGAAATTTAATAATTAAATTTTCAATTTTCTCTGCAAAATTATAATACAAGTAAAAGTGAAATAATTTGCAAAGTTGTGAAATTTGCTTTAATAATGAATTCATGTTAAAATCAACTCATTAATATTATTGTTGTTAATATTGTTAAGGAAATCAAGATATAATTACCAAAATGCAGCAGAATAGATATTCACAGGTGTTTGTTTCTTTAAGTTATTAAGATTGATAAACAAAAAACATTTTCAATTAATTAGAAATAAATAAATTAAGACAACTACCCAGCAACGTGCCTGGGTCAACAATAATTGGAACAGATTAAAAATCTTTCTGAAAACAGCGGAATGTAACAAAAAATAAAAAGTTCTTAATACTGATTCTAATTCTTAGGAGGCCCAACAAAAATATACGTAAATCGGCGTTTTGAAAGTTCACACCTGAAACTTAATTTGGGGGGAATTAAAGTGCCCCTTATTTGCACATTGTTATATTTAATTGTCAGGGGTAAACTTGTAATCCTTAAATTTATTTAGATAGTGTCTGTGTCTTTTTTTCTTAACCTTCGCACTACCAAAGCTTTTTATGTACGTATTAGACTGAAACCCACCCGGGGGTGGGTGCTTTAGATATTGCACATATTTTAGATTCGCACACATAATGAGATTTATTCTTTTCGATTCAAGTCAAGATAGATCTCCTCGCTTGCAAACATAAAAGGATGCGTTAATAGCGAATATCTTTAGAAACATTAACGGAAATTTTAAGCCTCATTACTGACCGCATGATTCTATTACTTTTGACGAACAGTTGCTAGCATTCAGAGGTCGAACAAAAGTTCACGCAGTACATGCCATCATAACCTGCAGATTATGCCTTAAAATATGTTGGGCACGTGACTCTGCTGTTTTAGCCGTTGAATGGACAAATATAAATTCGAG
Source organism: Gymnocheta viridis (assembly GCA_956483585.1). NCBI lineage: Eukaryota > Metazoa > Arthropoda > Insecta > Diptera > Tachinidae > Gymnocheta > Gymnocheta viridis. The sequence goes on along the minus strand of OY101442.1, from coordinate 3,885,073 downwards.
CCTTTTTGGATTTTTCCCAAATATAACAATAATATCTTACGTTCCCGCTAAAAATACATCTGTAGCAATTTTTTCAACAATGCATAAAAATAAAAATATAACTAGACCAAAAGAAAAAATGGAAATAGTCATGTTTTATAACAAGACTAGGGGCGGCGTAGATGCCATGGACAATATGCTATCTCAATACTCCTGCAAGAGAGGAACACAAATTTGGCCTCTTGCTTTATTTGTTAAACTTATTGATAAGCGGATCTTGCATCGCATATAATTTTTTTAAACATCATTCGTATTTAAATTTCCCTTCAAGCAAAAGCTGGTATACTGGGTTTCGGTTCCGGTTTCGCTTTTTGACTCCCCAGTTCTGACGAATCATATGATGGAGGACAATCGACTATAAAGAAAATTATTTATTTTTGCTACAAATAGCCCTGATTACATTCTCCTAGCTGGAGTACTGTCACATTTTATACCTTCTTTAACAATGAAAACAAGTCAAACTAGAATCCTAATAAAATGGTTGACAGAAGTTTGTAATTTTTTAAAATTTGCACAGAAAACGAAAAGGGAAAAATTTCTCGGGAATCCAACCAATTTTAATTTTCAAAGTAGAGTTGAAAAGATCTTTTTGATCATTTTGGTTGCAGTAAAAAGTACAAAGAGTTAGGAACACATATATATTTGATGATTAGCTTTGCATGTTATTGAAAAGTTTAAAAGTTTCGATGTGCAAAATGAAAATTGAAATTTTAAGTACTGAATTAAAACCATTCCTGCCTGAATAACTTTCTTTTTACAAAATTCAATTTCTGGCCAATAAAAACTAATACAGTAAATAATTGAAATCATAAATATATCAAAGAATAATACACGAAGAGCAGTGAAAAACTAAACAATCTCCTGCAAGAAACAATCGCCGGACAAATGTTGCTTTTAGTAATAAAAACTACTCATAACTACAACACGATGGGCAGGCTAACTTGAAATTAACATGATAAAAATCAAAGGAAAAACTAAGTTGAAAGAAACATAAAAAAATCATTGAAAACAACAAAGAATAACTAAATAAAAAATGTTTGTAATTCAACTCGTATGTCTTCAATTTATGAATCATGTATATTCAGTTGATACCAGGCAACGAACGTCACAGTAGGAGAAGTTATGGGAAAAACTACTAAAAAGAATATTTCTTATTTGTTTTTTTCTATTTCCTCAATTCAACTACTTTAAATTTTTTGCTACGTTCATACAAATCTTGTTCATGGCAAGATATTGTCATAAGTTAACAATTACTGGCAGCAAAAAGTTTGCCAACCAGAAGCAGAGTTTCGCGTTAAAACACCTACAGGCGGTTATTGCAATGCCTTCTTCTAGACATTTAGACACGGCAAAATAGATGCAAGCGGGTAGTTCGAAAGTTTGCCAAAATTGCAAGGAAAAGTATGCATAAATTAGAAATGGGCTCGTGAGTGACTTTTTACTCAAGCTCATACACGCTCACGATTTAAAAATTTCACTCATGCAGGACTTTATATTTTTGGCTCCCGTTCATGCATGCTCACTTGAGTGGAAAAAATAGTGAATCACAATCACCAAACTTACGCTCGAGAAATAGTTACGAAAAAAATTATAAATAGTTAAAAAAATATTTAAAAAATTAAATGAAATAAAATACAACAAAGCAAAAACAGCAGGAAGCAATCACCATAAAAATCTACACATGCACGATCGTTTAAGCTAAATTTTTCATACACATGTTAATACACGTTCATGTAATTGAAACAAAAAATTAACTCACGCTAAATCACCAAAGCGCTGGCCGTGTCTGGGGTATAAACAAATAAAAAGAAAAACAGGTGGGAGGGTTTATTCGACTGAACTGTATGACTAATTTTGAAGAGAGCCCCGGTAATATTTCTTAATATTAAAGGGGAAAACGGCCTCCCAATTTGGTCGCACTTAGAAATTCTTTTAGAGTGTTTAAAATATTAAACAAAGTATTATTCAGAAAGCATCCACTTAACAGCATTATTTTATTCTATTCGACGCTTTTATTACTTTGAGTACATTATTAAGTATACAAGCTGGGGTAATTTAACAACCACCCTCGTACCTTTGTCTTCTATATGTGATACAGATTAAAAGTACTGGAAACTTTAAAGAATGATTTCAATCAATCGTACACCAAATTAATAATGTTATACTATGAAATTGAAGAATATTTCTGAGAACTTTAAAGGTCAAAAGCTTTCAAGGAAGATGAAAATCGCAATAGTTAAAAAAACTGAAAAAAATTACTGGTGCTTTTTATGGCAATCACTATAATTTTAGTATTTAAAATTTTTATTAATCGCACTTTCTCACATATTTAGTAAAATATTAATAGTTTAATTAAAAACAAATTGAAAAAATGATTTGATTCCTTTTGAATTCCCTCTATGCAACAACAACTTTGTACTGAATTGTTATTTCTTTCGCCTCCTCTTTGTGCCTTTTCTAAAACTATCGACGACGTTTTTATACATATTTTCATTCGTGCTTGTAATAGGATTTTTTCTAGCCAAACAACTCGAAGTAGATAATGTTTTATTTTTCTTAGGTTTGTTTCATTTTTAATGCGTTAACTAGAAACTCAGAGAAAATAGAATCACAAAAAACAAAAAAAGATTACTTAAAAGATAGAACCATAAATTTGTCAGGACTTTTGCTTCCTTTTACGCGGCCTCATACTAAATGAGAATATGCAATATTCAAACTAATCTAGCGCTAAGGTGTCTTGCAAAACTAAAAAAAGGAAAAACCATAAAGAAGACAAGTAAAATGTTTAACGATCACATACATACATGCATACATACATCCTTAAACTCCAGCAGATTAGCTCATGCAAAATATTTTATGAGAAAATACAAGTATGCAGACCAGGAAACGAAACGAGTATGTGCATAATATAAATATAAATTATCCTTACAAACATGCACAGGCACACATAAAAAGTGTTACGTTTAAGTCACGATACAATTAGGAAGTATGAAAGAAAGGAGGACGACTAGTGTAATGTCCTTAAAAGATTTTTCCTCCCTTAAGGAATATTATTTATACTTTGACATGAAATTGTGATAATTGTTAATTTCAAATTGTAACAAGAAATTGAAATGCCATGACGTTGTATTTGAGAAGGCAATTTAAACATTGTCTTTATGAGTTATTTTGAACTTATTTAAATGCATACATTTTTTATTCAAACTTTATTTGTTTTACTTTAAAAATCATTTTAATTAATATAATTGAGTTTTAGCGAAAAGGACACCAGGTTCAAATAATATTATGTTTTCACTACAAATACTTTAAACTTCAGAAGATCAAACTAAATAGCTCGAAAGTAAATAATGTCACCTGCATGAAGATAATCGTGCAATCTGGAGTCCCTCTTGGGTCCGATCTTATTTTCCATTTTTATAAACGATTTGCCGGGTATAATAACATTTTGCGATGTTTCATTTTATGCAGATGATCAATCCTCATGATTTAAGATTAAGATTTTTTTTTTAAGTTATAAAATATCGCCGAGAGCATATATTTACTACGTGATCGGTATGAATTTTGTGATTAGTGCAACCTCAACTTGATGGCTCTTAATTTAAAGAAATAGCCAGCCTAAGCATTTGTCACGACATTGGAATGCTGATGGTTATTTTTCATTGGGTAAAAATCAACTTCAATTAGTTACGGAGTTTCTGGATTTCGACGTTCTGCTTGATTATAAATTAAATTTTAAGAAGCTTATTATCATGATGGTTAATAAAACTCGTGACGTGCTTGGTTTCATCAGACGTTGGGCTGAGGAAATTTCCGATCTTATAATAATTAAACAAGGTTTATTTTGGAATACGGATTTATTGTTTGGGGCGCCTACACTGATTATTAGAAGAATCGAATTGAATGTATTAGAAATTAATTATTTTTATTTTGTCTAAGAAATATAACAAGGAATTCAAATGTAAATCTTCACTCATATTCTGCTAGACTCTTTACAATTAAGTTGAAAATCCAAAAAAATTAGACATTCTTCTCATCTTCACTTTACTAAGCTTTTTAATAAATAGTAAATAAAATATATTAAAAATTGAAAGTGAGTACACTTTTCATGCCGGTAAATACCTGAAAATTTTACTATTTTTAGTAAATCTGCTCTTTTGGACACATTTTTCATCGTTCGGGTAACAATCAAAACCCAGATTAATTGTATTACTTATATATCGTATTGAATCAACATTAAATTCCTAATGATGCAACATTAAAATCCAACTTTTTAAATTGTTATTATTTCGTTTTAAAATAATAACAATTTTAGTTTGAAACTAATTTCATGTTGAATGAAATTATAATAATATTAATTCAACATGTGCGTGAGGTAGTTTCAGTTTGAAATGACTTAAATTCTGCATGATTTGTGATGTTATTTCAATAGAAAATTCGTTTTGATTTAATTATGCTGACATAATACAATAATAAAACAATAATTCAATTTGATTCAATTGCAAAAAAAATATTGTTTTAGGTTATTATAAAATCGACGCCGTGCTCAGGAACTTGGACTTCAGAGAACAACTCTGGCCACAATTTTATACAAGGATTTGCATTTGTTTCCATTTAATATTCAGTTGACACAAGAGCTACTTCCACAAGACCATTTACGCCTCCGTACATATGCCAATAGGATGTTACAGCTCGCCCATGACAACCACGATTTTCATGAAAAAATCATAATGAGTAACGAGGCACATTTGCATTTGAATTGATAAGTGAATAAACAGAATAGTTGGTTCTGGGCGATGGAAAACCCTTAAATTATTCATCAGTCCCCTTTGCATCCATTAAAAGTGACAGTCTGATTTGCAATTTGGTCAGGAGGAATCATTGGACGTTACTTCTTTGAAAATGAAAACCGCGTAAAGGCAACTGCGAATGGGGAGCTATATCGTGATATGACTGAAAACTGTTTAACGCGACAACTTCATGCTTTGGGCTTGATTAACTTGTGGTATCAACAAGACGGTGTCACATCGCATACAGCCTGGATTACAATGGAATTACTGCGAGACCTCTTTCCACAACAAGTTATTTCAAGAAATGGTGATGTAGATTGGCCTCCACGGTCGCTTGATTTGACTGCTCTGGACTTCTTTTTGTGGGGATATCTGAAAAGCAAGGTTTATGCAAACAAACCAGAAACATTTGAGCAACTTAAATAAAATATTCATGATGAAATTAATGAAATACCGCGTGAAATGTGTGAGAATGTAATGAAAAATGTGTTCAAAAGGGCTCGCTTTTGTGAGGCTAACAGAGGCGGAAATTCATCTGATATTGTAATCCGTACATAATTGCCAACATTAAATAAAACATTTATCAATATCTTATCTGTCATTTAATCAAAAATTATAAACAAACAAAGTAGTATACCTTCCTGGCGGACACCCTGTAGATGCACAGCCAGACACATCTGTTTGTGATCAATAACTCAATTTAGTTTTGTTTTGATGATACGTTGTTTTTGAATTGAAGTGACGATGTGGTTGTAACTATGATACACACTTTAAAAAATAAGTTGCGTTCGCCTTTAATTCATACATTAATGCAAACACACTCAAACCTTCCCACAGAGTGCACAAAATTACTTGCAGATACTTCGGTTCCATGTCAAAATAGTCGATTGCCAATTAGGTTTGCACATAGAAAAATATGTTTCTGGAAGTTGCAAAAATTAAACTAGAAAAAAATAACTTTATAGCAGTTCGACTACGTACACATGCAGGCTGTTGAAGAGATGGATCGATGGGATGTGTTTTTTGAGTGTTTGTTTGTCATCGTCGTTGTGAAGTTGTGTTAAAGCCTCCGGTTGGAAGTTTTATTGTGCCGGCTTTTGTTGTTATGTGTCAAGTGGCAAATATGGAGCCAGCCAAACAACCAAAGAACCAACAAACATGAAACCATGTTTCCACGAGGTTCGAATTTCTTCATTTGCTTTCTCAATTGTTTTGATTAAAAATTGTAGTGATTCTGTCACACGTTCGTGATTCATTTTGAAAATTATTCGTTTTAGAATTTTTTTTTGTTATTAGAAATTGGGCAATTTTTCTGAGTTTCTGAGATTGTTCTTCAAGCTGGGCATTTTAAAAATGTTATGGCCTTATACATAAACGTTTACTAAAGTTATAGTTGGTTTATTTTTAAACCCGGTTTTAATGAACACATTAGCTTCATTAATCAATTATGAGGTTCGTTAGTCTTTGAGGAGTCTTTGACCAGTTCTAATAGAGTTGACAGTTTTAAATGGAAAATTAATTCAAGATTGCCGAGTTTGGCAAAATATGTCAAAGGAGATCAGATAAGAACAAAATTTACCTACAAATAAGTTACTTCGCTTTAAAAATTTTTAAGTAGAATTATGTTATTACATTTGCAATTGAAATGTGAGTTGAAATGAGGAGGCCGTGGAAACATTCTGTTAGCCACCACGACAAGCCTAATAGCAATCGATATCCTTTTAATGCTGCTGCGAAATTGAAATGTAATACATACACACACGAACAGAAGTGCATGCATATGTGTGTGTGCGTATGTGATATTAAGTGTTTTTGTTGCACAAAGTCCTTTTGCTTTGTGCTAATGTTGCAGTTGTTGTAACGGTAATGTCGTAACACTTGTATTACATGTGGCTTCATCATGAAAAGAACTGCAAACGATATTTGATTTTAAATATTATTTCAATTTTATGAAAGCTTAAGAGTACAACAGTATCCCAGTATGAAGCATGAAAAGTTCCTGTGGCAAACTTTATAAAGTAGAGTTTTGTATGATGAGCAAGCGGCGATTAAAGGAGGGAGATGGGGGATCATGATCCTAATAACTGCGCTACGTGAGCTTGAGTACTATTGTAATTAAATCGGGTTTGGTGGCTGTTCCTACTGAGTTCCCAGCAACGTGAACACCGCCCTGAAATAAAAGCTAGAGCCGCTCTTGGAGAAGAGCATGTGTGTTGAAATATTTTTGTTATTGAAACATGTTGCTGGTTATTGTGTTTGATTTACTTTTCTAATTTGAAAGTTTTGCTGCTTTTAAGGAAAACGAGGCTTTGGAGTTAATTTGAAATTACAATAAACAAATTTGAAAAAAGTTGACAATTTCATAAAAGAACTTGAGAAAATGTTGAGAAAATCATTTACAGAGTTTTAGTGTTGGAAAAAATAATAGATGGTGAACCCCAAAATTACTGGAACTCTATTTAAAAAACAGCTGTTTTTACAGATGCCCGCTCTTAGAGAAATTGTTATATTTTTGGTACAAGCCAAACAATTTCCCAATAAATGCACCGAAATTGCAAAATGTGTTTCCAATGCCATACAATTCAGTTGCCATAGTTTTTTTTTTCTTTCCGGTAAAGTTTAATATTAGCACACATAACATGGCAATCAGTTTTTGCAGTTTCACTTGTAACTTGTGGTAACAAGGAAAAATGAAAGAAATGCAATTTTTCACTAAACATTTGTATTCTCGAGTTAAAGAGTTGAAAGAGTTTATGTAGAAGTTATAGATTGAGCTCAAGTAATCGTAAATGCATTAAACAATTCTGTAAATGTCTAAAGTTGTTTAACAAAAGTTTTTATATGCGTGTATTGGTGTGTGTGTGTATGCTTGCAAGTGCTTTTATTTCTGTCATGTTAACTTGCAATTCCATAAATTGCAATTTGCGTCAATAAAATATGTTGAGGTTTTTTTGACAATAATTTGCATTTTTCATGCTCTGCCACTTTTCTCCTTTTCAAAGGGGAAATGAAATAAATGAATACATACGGAAGTTTTTATTTTATTTTCGTAAATCGTAAGTAAATTAGAACTTTAAGGATTCATGGTCTGGCAGAAATGATGAAGAATTTATGATGGAAGGAAAAGGAAGGAAGTATTTGCAAATTTTGGAATTGTGTCCAGATTAACCAGATTGTTTGGCGTAACCAAACATATGTACGTTTATATGTAGTATGTGTATTTTAAACAATTCTTTTCAATTCACAATCGTTCATAGCACATAAACTCACACTCACACTATTGCTAAAATACAAAGGAAAACAAATTAAATAAAAACAATATGCAATTTTAAGGAATTAAACTCAAGACTTTTTTTTAAGAGAGGCAAAACATTATTTAAATTGTTTCCTCAAACCAAAAGGTCACATGAATTAAAACATAGAACTAATTGTAAAACAGAAATATGTTTTAAGATTGAGATGGAATAATTAATAATTGTGATTTGTTCACTTTGTATGAAAGAGACATTGGAACAATATAAAAATTTGAATTAACTACATTAAAGTACAGAGTAGAACACATGATTGTGGGACTCAATTCTGAGAATTGCACGCGAAAGTAGCCCCAAAAATAAGAACTTTTGCATCATTTGGTCAAGTTGGCTGCATTAATAATTTAATGACCACACATTTTTTGTTTGTTTTATAACTTTTTCTATATTTTATCACGGTTATATCTCAATATACCGTATGTATCCCTGTTATTTTCCATATTGAAATATTCAATGTTCTTCTGGTTTTAAACTGTAATTATTAATTGTTAATGCACCCAATTGGACAAAACGAATGACGAATGGAACTACTTTCACGTGCAATTCTCAGATATGAGTCCCAAATCAATGAGCTGAAAAATCTTGTGCTGTCTTATTCTAAACTAAATCCTATCAAAATAAGTAAATCTAAATAAAATCAATTTAATAAAAATAAATTTAACAAAATTACGAAGAATTATATTAAATTAATCTAAATTAAATCAAGAATTAATTTGAATTAAATTAAACGAAATTAATTAAAAATTGAAATAAATTTGTGGTCATTAATTTCTATTTTTTTTATGAATGTACACACGTACAGCTGTGTTCAAAATAATAGGAAGGGAGCTACCCTACAGTTTGCTAAGTTCAATTTGTTACATTTTATACTCTGCTATCACTTGATATTATAACGATCAAATCACTACGAAGAGTAAAGAGTAAAACACAAAACAAATGATCATGACAAATCTTACGTTTATTATTTAATAATTAATGTTTATGCGTAATTAGTTAAACGGTTTTAGGTTTATATTGAAATGAATTGTGTGGCTTGAGTTCAAATCTTAGTTAACCAATTTCTTTTTAATTTTAGAAAGTTTTTGATAAATTCTTTATTTTATTAAGAAAGTAATTATCAGACTAGCAGAACGCATTAGTATTGATTACGAGGTCGCCACATCATCTCATCAGCATTCTCTGTTCGATTTTGCTACTTTCTGCGATGGATACTAATGATTAGGAATATCAACTAACTATTTAACCATATTATTTAACGAATGAGAATACGAGTAGTGTAACTTATTAATTTTTTCAAGTTAAATTAAGTTCGGTTAGTATTTAATTCAGTGATTTTCTTTAGTAATTTTTATTATTTAATTCAGTATTTTTTTAAAATAATTTTAATTATTTAATTCAGTAATTTTCTACTTTCCATTGGTACTTATGATCAGAAAAAAATAGAAAAAATTTAAATAAGAAAAAAAATATACAGGGTGGTGCAAAATTGATGGTATGTCGGTAAATGATTTATAAATTAATTGTTTCAAATCTATTAGTATCTTTTATTTGTGATTTTTGCCAAGAATGTTTGGGAAATTTAAAATAGAACAGCACAAAATCGCGCAAAAATAAAAAATCAATGAATTTCGTTTTTATTTTATTTTTTGGTTTTATTATTTCTGACGCAGCGGGTTTATCGTTGATATTTAAAGTGCAAATGGGATCCTTGGTGTCATTAATAAATCGGCTGATTGCCACTTTTCGTTAAGACGCCTTGGATAGGAGTCTCCCTGGTGGTGTATGTAAGACTAAAGGTACGGTCACACTTTACAAACATTTGCCCAAGAAAACGTAACCTATGCTTTTGCTTATTTTTGGTTTTTATATCACAAAATGAAGTCAATTCAATTATGCCTCGAAATGCAATTTTTTTATAATTTTTCATAAATGCGAACCCATATTAAAAAACATATTGGAATTAAAGAAAATGCAAATTTAGCTTGTCTGCTGGTTTCGTTTTTTTTTGGCAAGTGTGACCGTACCTTAAGTACAGTTCACACCGCCATAGATACGAGTATTCAACGTGTAACAGAACCATTAACCAGGAGACGTTCTGCACTGCTTGTGCACTATTCCATTTTTATTTCCCAAGTTTTCTTTCTACCAATCTAAAACTGTTTAATCTGAAACTTAAATGTCTATAATTTTTTTTATTATTTTTATGTAGTTCGTGCTTATTTTGACTAACTCCTCTGTTAGGATCTAAATTTTACTCCTGTTGCTTACAACTTTGTATTTTAGTATTATTCATTTAGATTCTAACGAGTAAAGCGCTAATGGTTCGATAAAGCTTTGCCCTCGTCACCTTCAACTCTTACTCCTTATATTTACTTGTTCTGTGAATCTTGCACGAATCTGATCGCCATTGCCATTTTTTAAAGGTACATTTTTTTTGGATAAATAAAAGAAATTTTATTTGAATTTCTGTATTAACAAATATTGTGTTTTATTTTAAACTTTTTTTTCACGCTTTGCACATAAACAAAAACAATCGGAAAAGAGAAATTTTACATCAAGAAGTTATAAAGCATTGATACCATACTGTTAATTTTGCGCCACCCTGCATAATAAGTCATCAAAAAATCATTATAGATGAACGAGCAAGACAATGTGCTGCAGAAACGTGAAATTGATTTCGAAATTAAAGAAATAGTTCGTGTGAGGATGGGGATTATTTTATCTTTCGATATGTTTATAAAATATATATTCCCGAGCTTCATGTAGATTCCTTTTTTATGATCTTTTAGTCAAATATATGTTAATAGTTATTTCAACGAGTTAGAAAATTAACAGATACATTTTGCGAGTTTGTTTTGTTCGTCGTTATATCCATATAACAACTACACGCATTTTGTTTGTTGGGTAGTTGGAAAAGAGTTCGTTATAAGCGAAAATTCGCTATAATTGACTTTTGTTACAATCATAATAAATTCTATGAAACATTCATGCAAAACTGTTGGACCCAGTGAGGTTGTTCATTATAAGCAAACTCCACTGTATAGATATAACATAAGACCAAACATACACACCAAACACACACACACACGGCTTAATAAGCAAATAACAACAAGAACCAACAATCATTTGGTCATAATTAGAAATATCTGATCATGCAAATCAAACAAATATTATGGCCAAATCAATATCAAAAACAGTCACATAAAGTACACAAACAGTTTAATGCTTCTCATCAAATATTGCTTTGCCTGAGGAATTAGAAATAATTAAATTTTTGGTTTAGTAAACCGGATGCATTAAATCACAATCCTTTTAGGCCATACAATAAATTATTAAACTATCAGCCATATCACAGAAAACGAAACATTTTATTAGGAATAAAACCACTTTTCATTTGTAAAGTAGAGTTAATGAAACTTTTTCCTGCCTGTCAGTAAAAATTACCACATAAGCATACCTTTAGGACTGCTGGAATGAGCATATATTTGGGAAAGTTAGAGAACTTTTTATTTTGAAAAATTTAATGGTTAAGTTGAAAAAAATATATAAAGTAATTTTTTTTAACATTTCTGTATAAATTATTTAAGTGATTATTCAAGCCTTCAGTTTATATAAAAAACGTATATTATTTATTTTTGTAATCGATATAAACTGACCTAAGGCTTGAAGAATCACTTAAATAATTATTAAAAAAAAGTTCGAAAAATAAGAGAATATTATTTCTGTATAAATTTATCGCCCTGGATTTTATATTGAAAATGGACGTGGGCGATTCCAAGATCCGACAACCTGATGGCGGCAGTAGTTTGAAAAGAAAATACTGTGGTAAAAGGTTAGGAAAACTGTATCCAGCTAAAAGGAGATTACTTTCAAAAATAAAGAAAACTTTTGCCAAATTTTTTTATTTACTTTGTTAGGTCGGTTAGTTTTCGAAGCGCCTCTTTTAGCTGACGCTATACTATTTCTAATAGAGTATTGTTAAAAAAACCATGAGAGAAACCTAATGACAAGTGTCTCTAAGCAACCACTTTTGTCTACCATTTTGGTGACTGTTTGAAGACTTTGTCAACAAAGCCTTTGAGGAGAAATAGAATTTGAGGCGACGGCAGATGACTGATAATGTATCAGCGGCACAATGGTTTTTATTAATCAATTATTATTTCAAATGTGCTATAAAATTTATTCACAGGTGGTTTTGAAGCCAAAGTGATTATTATTTTAGCTAAAGTTCGTAACATTTTTAGTCAGAAAGAATTGGACACGAGACAATATTCCAAAGGAAGAAGAGAAAATTTAACATTAATTAATTTCAACTTACACGGCAGAACAGAAACAACGTTGTTTTTCGGGAGCCGTTACACTTCCATCACCAGCGTTCATGTCGTGTTTCCATGTATCTGCCACTGTATAGGTGGCTTGCCTGAATGTGATTTCGAATTTGTATTTATACCAATATTTATATTTTCAATTTACGAAAGTACGTAGAAAACCCATTTAACGTTTTAGTGTTTGTTAAATGTATTAAAAAATAGGATCGTAGTTGCGTTAATTAAAAATAAGTGCACCGGCTACTCTCAGATAAACATTAGCCTTAAAAATTGGAGCTTCTTAACTTTTAGTGAATTAGTGTTTTTGTATTTTAATTTTTTCTTAATAAAAGTCATTAAAATATGGATTCTAATAACCGACAATTACTTAAATGTACTAGTGAATAACTGGTTCCAATGTCTACAGATGGTCCCAAAAAGTACCTTGTCAATGCTGGCAATGTCAGTAGTAGATTTTCAATGACACTATGCATATATTTAGTAAATAACATTGCCTGGAGTATTTTAAATCACTAGTAGTGGCGACTGTGTCTAAAGTAAGTCAGTACAGTTTCACTATTGACATTTACTGTACCTGCAGTCAGCCTAGTAGCAAGTGTCTCTTTGTCAACACTCTTTTCTTTAGCGAAAACTGCACTAGTGAAACTGTCTGTAACTTTACTTCTATGCACGAGTAGAAGTTAGCTGCAGACAACAGATCTAATATATTTCTAGTGACACTGTCAAGGAATGTGTCAATAATTTGTTTTTTTATCATGATCTCTAAAATATTAAAAACAGGCTGGTTTAAATAATTTATAGATATATAAGGTTCTACTTTAAACTCTGTAATTTAAGCTTTACTTTAATAATAAATCTCCTTTATACTTAAAATATATGTGTTTAAGTATGTTACCCCAACCCCTATAATAAAAAGAACATCGAGAATCGATTGAGAAGCACCAGTTATGTAGACTAGAGTCACTCATATGTACTAGTAAATCTTTGGTCCAAATGTCTCCATGTGATCCTAAAAGTACTACCTTGTCAGTAGTGATAAGGTCTACTGGTGGATTTGCAATGACAAGCCTGTGTTATATGTCAATAGTAGAAAACATTGGCTGAGGTATAGATGGTCAGCAGTACTGGTGACAATGTAACAATGACCACAATACATGCACATTTTTCGACTTTATCGAATATTATTTGTGAGAATTTAAGTGAAAATTTAAGTGTAGAAACATGATCTTTACACCACAAAAAATAAACACATTAAAACAGCAGCAGAAGCAACAAATACCGAAACACTAATAAAATTAAAAAGTAATTAGAAACGTGTGTAGAGAAGGGACTCACCCACAAATATATTTCTATCTTCATGCAACATTAAATTTTGTGTTCTAATTAGTATTATTGAAATAATGATTACAACAACTGTTACTAATTTGAGTTGCAGCATTATTAAATTATCATAAATTATGTAGTCATTTTGTTCAAACTAATCCAAAATAATTGACAATTTTATTGTTCAAAATATTTGCAAGTCAATCAAACTGAATGAGAGAAATACACACACACACACACACACATACACTTGTGCAGACTTGCACAAATACCAATTAAGAAAATCGCAGCAGGAGTACAAACCTGGAAAATTAATGCTGAAAAAATAAAGAAAAGTTAAAGTGTGCTGTCTTGTCTGTCCACAATTATTACTCGATGTTAAACAAAATTGATCTCGCTATAAAAGGAATCATAATAAATTTTTTTTGTTATTATTTTCAAGTCTAACAAATCATCTACCAGCCACAATATGAATGATGAACGGGCATAATATATAATGGTCTCTCGAAGGGAGAATAGTTTGGGGAAAAAAACAAAAACCTATTACTCGTTTATAATAGTCAATTGTTTTTCCTTTTCATCTGCGTATGTGTGTATGTGAATAAATATGTATGAAAGTGTCAGTAGAGGGAAATGTGTATATTTGTTTGAATGAGTATCCAGCATAATCTTCCGCATTGTTTAGTGCAGCACACGCAGTGTATAACTATGAAATTGTTGCCAAAAGGACACTGAAACCAAAATGTTAACTAAAAACGATCTACACAGTAGTGACAGTCACATATGGATACATAAATTAAGAATCTACGTCTACGTGGGAGGTACGAATTTTGCCAAAAAAAAGTTTACACCTAATTCCATTATAGAGAGGAAAGTTTGTTTCCTTTTTTTGAAAGTTCTCTTATAGGACGATTTTTTTTAAATAATTAAAAAAACTTCCTGGTTCTTGGTCCCTTCAAACAGTTTTAAGAAAATTTTGCTGGTTCTAGTTCCCTTCAAACATATTAAGGAAATTCTTTTTTTACAAAAATACTACGAGTATTACAAAACTGTTCCTTTTAAATGACACATTTTGTTTGGGCCATCCTATTAACGACACACGAGTTTGCGCTGGTGTCTGCAAGTTCTTCGGTAATACTTCTATTAAGAACCTCAACAGTTTCCATGGTCAACACAATTGACATATTTTTATTTGATTTTAGGTTTATAGTTCACTTATCTGAGAAATTTAAGTCTCCATAGAAAAACAATAAAATATTTGGAAGTTTTTCGTTCATTTGAGAGGAAAATATTTTATTGCTTAAATTTTTATATATTCTTTATTCGTCTTATTTTTTTTTTCTTTTTTGTTAAAACTTTTCTATTTCCTATTTTGCTCATGTTTTCATTTCTTTTTGTTTATATTGTTTTTGCAAATGTCACAATTTGTGTATTATTAATGATTAACTGAATCAACTGGACAGCTGAAATTACATGGTCAGCTCTGTTTTTATATAAGAAACATTTAGGAAACGTTTTTTTTTATGGGCCGAATTTTATTTTTACTTTTATATGTTTACTTTTGGAGGGGAGAAGGAGGAGGGGGATTTTTATGAGTTTATTTTATTAAAGCAGCCGCCTGTTTTGAAGAATTAACAAAATAATATTTTAAGAACGTTTTATTAATCGTTTGGTGCCTCCGTCATAGCAGATTGCTTGAGAGATTTTTATTAATATTATGATAAATTTATTTAAGATTAAATTTATTTCTGATTAATTTAATATTTTAATTTCAACTGAAAATAAATATTCCTACGCATCCTTTTAGAAGAAAAAGAAATCGTCATTCATTTTGTTTCCAATTATCTCATTTTTTCTCTCACTTCTTGTCACAGATTTTTAAGAAGAACAGGAAATATAGATTTTAAATTTATAGCAATTATAGAAAGCAGCAGAAAACACGCTCAGATGCAGCTATAATATTATTTTTTTATCAAGGGATCGAATCGTCCGTGATCGTATCGGCAATCGAACATAAGAAAATTGCGTGATGTGTCATTCGTATGAACTGAATGAAATGACGACTTAAGGCTTCATTAGTTTTTACTTTTCGTTGCCGTTCTGTGCCGTTCTTTTCTGTAGAAAATATTTTTTAATTACTTGTTCTGTATCTGAAATTGTGGATGTGGACGATGAAATTATAGGAATGCATCTTTCAAATGTTTGCAAAATGTTTTTTATTTGAGAAAAATATATAAATTTTTAATTTAATTTGAATTAAAATAATATTTTCTGGCCTTAAAAATAAAATTTGTAATATTTCACACCACAAAAAACTAAACATACACACTCTTGGCTGTCACTTGACGTTGTATTATATTTTGTACAGAATAGTACGCAACAGAACAGAACGAAAAAGTAATAACAAACCACTCATACAGTTTTTCAATTGAACAGAAACGAAACAGCTGATTCGTAACAGAACAGAACGTTCAAACTAATTCCGCCTCTACGACTACAAGCGGATCGTAATTTTTTGTGAAATATTTCAAAGCCTTCTTTGGGGGTGTTTATTCTATATCTTCATTATTATTGTTGGTAGAAAATGTGCTAAAATGTTCTAAAGGAGAAAATCAAATCGGTAAAATAAATTGTATTGTTATTTCGTCCACACATTATTAATGCATACAGCTGATTAAAATTGTTCTAACCGGGTGTTCTCAAGAGACTCCGCGTTTTTTAACTTAACACGATTACGTGTGATCAAAGAGACTCAATTACAACAACAGAGTTTCATGAGCGCTGAGTAAACTTTGTAAAATATAATGTGAGGCAAATGAGTCGTACGGGTGTAAGAAGGAATAGATCCAAATGCATTGAGACCGCTTGGGTGTATGTTTTCCTTTCGAATAATTTTGATTTGTATTTAATTTGTTACAATTAGTTCTCTTCGATCATAATAATACTAAGAACATTTTATTTATTTACAATATTTGAAATAGATTTAAATTTTTTATGAAATTTTAAAAGTTTTACAATCGAACGTATTTTTGCTAACGGATGATAATTTGGCAAACCCTCACGTTCGGTCTTCCGATCACTGATGTTGCTTTCCCGAATTTTATAAAATACAGTACGTGCACGTATGTCATAATCTGAAAAGTGTATTTTTGCCTGACGAGTTTTACGTTCAGGGATTTGCCGATTCGAGCCCAGATCGATTTCGAAAAATATCTTTTTATAAAAGTCACTTTTTTTTAACTAAAAATTTAATGTTGAACGGAATTGTTTGGCTTGAGAACAAATCTGAGTTTCCCCATTTATTTTTTAGTTTTAAGAATTTATTTGATAAATTCATACTTGTTTTTATTAAGAAAGTAATATTAGAACAATTTATTCATAAAACTAGCAGAATGGATTGCTATTGATTTCGAGGTCGCTACAGCACCCCATCAGCGTTCTTTGTTCGATTTTAGCACAAGTATCGTGACTAGAAATATCAACTATTTAAGCATATAATTTGAAAATTGCAATTCGAAAATTGCTACTATTCATTTTTACAAATTAAATCAATTTCGGTTAGAACGAAATTCCCATTTCATTTTATGTAAAAAGATAATTTTGATTATGTTTGATTATTGTTTCTGTAATTTTAGACTAAATAGCCTTAATTCATCTTACTTCTTAAAACCTTGACAACAGAGATCTGTGATAGCGAGTCCTTTAGAAGGTAAAGCAGCACAACAATTCAGCCAACATTCAGTATTTTTCTTAAAGTGTCATCTATTGTGATAAATGGTTTTATTTCAATTCATTTACGTCTAGTTGAATGGTGAATGGTAGAAGCATAATTTGACGACAGCATTCTAGATTCCGGATGATGATGATGATCATTTATTCCATCATAAGATTGTAATCATTCATTTGTGTCGTGTCTACATAAAATCAAAATTTATTTTTATTTTTTTACAACATTAACTGAACTGTTTTGATTTAGTGTAGATGTGTTAGTAAGTATTCATGTGATTTTATGGAGGCACTCGGCGGTAAAAGTCAAAAGGCCGTCAAATTTCTAGCCTTCTTGAATCTTTGCTAAGAATTTACTTTTGAACCCCTTTCTGTCTCAACAGGCTTTCGAAGGAAGGTGTTCGAGAAGGATTCCTTCAAATAGATACGCATTCCGATATTTCTCTTCTTTTGGAAGGCAAATGATTTTTTTTCAATTTTAATTTTTTTCCAAAAAAACAGGAACAATCTAAGAAAAAAGAAAAATATTCAAATAGAAACCGGAAGTTTGTTTTAGATGTCATTGAAGCTTCGAACTGATCGGTTAAAAATTAAAGATCATGTAAGTGTTGCTAAAGCAGTTTCGTGGTGCCAATGAACCGCCACGTCGCTACAAGGCAACTTGGAATTTAGCGGGAATTAAGAAAAAAAAGAGAACATCCAAAACTCTCCCCTTGTAGTCACTGAATGTCCGAGACCGCTAAAAAGTTGCTACACCGCATATCTACTGGACGTGCCATTATACGCAACCTATGGCGCGTCCGATAGCATTCCACAAGTAGATAACAAAAACATACAATATAATTAAAATTACATTATTATTTTCTTCTCTGCAGTTGGCCGCAGTTGGGGCCCTATGCTCCTTATAGGTACCAAAGAAATCAAAGTATAAGTGTTGATAAAAGACAGCAGTAGCCTTTTTTCAAGCCTTAATTTAAGGTATTTTCAGCAGATCTGAAACCAGAAAAAAGCAACATACTTTTTCACAAAAACTACACACTGTCTGGATTACTTTATAGTAGCTATATAACTACTTACTAGTAAATAACAAATCTGCATGTACGTTTCATTTATAATTTTAAAAAATTGCCTTCCCTACTTCTCCTACTAATTTTGGTTTTTTTCTTTACTTCCAACACGGTTTAGTAACAGAGTAATAATGTTTTTTTGTCTCCTGAAAAGTACAAAAAAACATGTTAAGAGTTGTCAACCTGTGACCGTCGAAATACATAAATTATTCTCCGAGTACCGCTGTAGTAGAGCGTGCGTTTATATACAAGTGATTAAAGGATACTTGACATGGACAATACTGGCAGCAGACATTTAATTTTTTTGTGTTTTTTATATTCAATGACTTCAAAGTATTGACATAATCCAAATACTCGGTTCCAGTAAAATCGCTGTGTCAAAGTAATGAGTGAAAATCCCAAAGTAGAAGTAGTGAAAAAGTATGCAATTCATATATTTGTTGGCATTTTAAATCATTACTTTGACTTCAAAGTTTTTGATGGGCCTTTGGTCATTTAATTGGCTTGAAATTGAAAGATGTTCATCCATTTATGCTCTACATTAAAAAGGCTTTTCAGGCTTTATACTAAAGCTTCCTGGAAAGTCCTTCAAAATACTTGCTTGTCTAAGACTTTTAGAATTCGCGTAGACGTGTCGCGCAGTGGCATCGTGGAGAAATAAGATATGAGCTTAGAATGCGACCTGTAGTCTTTGTATCTGCTAAATAAGGCCTTCTAAAATGACTCTTTTCGCCTGATTTTTGTTGTTGTATGCATTTAATAGTGTTTGCAAAGGATTGCATTCGCAAAAGTTGTTACTGTCAGTACAAACAAGTAGGCAGGGTGTGCAAGAAAGCAATTAAGCAGTTTTAAACGGAGGCGCAAAATGTTTTTTCGAAACATTTTCTATCAGTCTAATTAATTTTGAATTAAGTGATTTAAATTTTTATGTAAAATTCGAAATAGAAGATTATATGAAATGATACAATTCAAGGTTTTTAGTCTAATTTTATAGCAAAGGATGGCTTCTAAAGTGGAGTACTGTTTACAAAAGACAAAAAAAAACAAGATAAATTGTGGGAAAATCGTTCATGTGTCGGTCACATAAGCAGCTTTCAGTTTGATAGCAACAGCGGTCCTTTCTAAACATGATCCATATCACCAGAACATCGGAGTTCCTACCTGCAAAAGGGCCTAAAGTTAGCTTGTTAAGCCAGTCAAGGCTTATAGTTTTAATGATGTCCTTAAGTACTTCTGCTCGAACACTCTCTTACTGTCTACGAAAAAAAGCAAATATGCAAGAGAGTTATGACCATAATACGGATTGAAGTTTAATGGAAATGTACGTTTCTTAGTAAAATTTAAAATGTTTCACCTTTTTCATATTTTTTTTTGTACAAGCACTATACATACACACATGCAAACATACACGCATACTTAAGCAAATCATGTGGCAGCATATTTGCTGTCAGCATGTCATTTTAGTTGATGTTCCTTTGTATGCCTGCCTGCCTGCCTGCCTGCCTGCCTGCTTTTCCTTCAGTCTGTCTATTTTCTTCCAAACCAGCAAGTCAACGATGTTCAGCAACATCAACAGCAGCATCCAAATGGAATAGCAACAATTACAACTACAACATGCATGAAACTGAAATAATGATGATGATGCCTTATTGAACTAAATGATGACGATGAAATGAAAGACATCATCAATAAGCAGACTTTAGTTGGTTGAACGTTTTTTTTCTTGTCTTTCAAGTTAAAATCAATAGACATTCAGGCTCACAAAGACATCTCTATTAAATGAGGAAGGCATGTTTGATTGGATGTGTATTGATGTTTTAAAAGAATAATGTTGAATGTTCTAAGTCAGAAACACATGGCGTTTGCTGAAATGATAACTGAAGGTTTGATCTGTTCTAGAAGTCATTAAAATATAAATACCAAACATATTTTCTTTGCATTCTCTTTTCGCATCAAATTAATTTAGTTTACTATTGTATAACTTTCGCATTTCAGCTGACGATATACTCGTATGTAAATATATTTAAACATGTATATTGCATTGTATGGGTGGCCATAAAATATATTATGTTGCAAATTTTGCACATCTAATACCGACAATACTTAACAAATGACTGTGTAATAATGGCGCTAATAAAAAGCGATTCATAAGCCATTACCCAGTAAGCATTTTGTTATGTGACTTGTCAGATGTTACAACTAATGCAAACACGAGAGCTCTTAGAATTTAAAAAAAAAGATGGGTTTATCAAAAAATGCCTCTAAAGGACTGCGAAATTTTCAGCACAATTCTTGAGACTTTTTCTATATTTTAGAAACGGAAAGAAATTAATTTAGTGCTATCAGCATGCACTTTAATTTGAAAGGTGATTGATTACACAGTGAGAAAAAAAAACCTGGGATGTGATATTATTTTTCTAGTAGCTACTGTCGAGTAGTTCAGGATTCTGTATTTGAAATTGCCGGGACACCCCCAAAATAAAAAAAAACGGTTTTTAACCGTAAATCCGGATTTTGGAGGTGTCCGGCATATTTCACTATTGGAATCTAGTTTTACTCGACAAGCCCTACAAGAAAAATAATATCCGGTCCCAGGTTTTTCTACTTCATTCAATTTTGTAACACTGTGTTATCAGCGTTGTTAACTTTAAAATTTCAAAACGCACCAAAATGGCAAAATGGAGTAAAAAACGCGCCATTTAAAAAATGCATCAAGTTTAGAATTTCTCTTTTATTTAAAATGTTTATTGAATTAATTTTCCATAAAAATTATTATATTTTTATATTAAAAATATAACAATACACCACCAGTCTTCTACAGTTAAGAGTTACAAAAATTAAACAACAAAAAATGATTTTTTTTCTTAAATTCTATACTAAACTTTTTAAAAAGACATCTACAATTAATAGTAAGGATTCCAAATGACTAATAATAGTTTACTATTTATCCTTTTATTAATACTTAAAAAAATTATATTTTATCAGAAGTGTGATTTTTATATTAAAAATTTATTGGCCGACAAAAATTTGACGATATTGTTCCATCGATTTTTCGACAGCTTTTGGCATGAGAAAAAAAAGTTCCACTACGACATATCAGATAAATCATTTTCGGGGCGCTCAAATTTCTATTCAAATTTAGAATTTTCATTAATAATTAATTAAATTTCAACAAAAAAAATTCAACAATAATTAAAAATAATAATAATTCAAAAATAAATTTCACCTTGGAAAGGTAATATTTAAAACAAAATTAAATTAGCCGATTTTTTTATTTTTTTCCGCATGCCAAAAGCTATCGAAAACTCGATGACACAATATCATTAAAATAATATGACGAATCTTGTTGAATCAAAATTATTTCAGTTTGAAACAACATAAATTACATATTGAATGAACATGTTTTCAGAATAAAATTAATTTAATATGTAAGTAATTATAATATTGAGTTAATACGATTCCATTGATTGATCTAATAAAAAAATAAATAAAAACGATTGCTATTATCTATTTACTTTTTTAATATTGAGACCATTTTTGATATCAAAACTTTCAGTTTTACGAAGGAAACTTAATAAATTTTGGCATTTGATGTAACTAAGCTTGAAAACAATCTTGACAAAGCTATAAATTTGTCTACGTCATATCAATTATACCACAAATTAAAGGATTTAGATAAAAAAATCTATTCTTAGCGATTTTTTCAAACAAATTTCAGCTTTAATAATTTGTAATCTCCGAAAATATCGGTACTGGGATTGTCTGCAACATAATGACTGTAGTTATTGTAAACGAACTCCTCGAAATAAGTTCACTGGGTTGCAAAATAAATACACATACACATACATATATTTAGACTGAGGCTTAAAATTTCTAAAGAACAATTTTCGTTTTTATTTTTTTTATAACTTTTTTCCAACTATAAAGCGGTCTTTTTCTTGCGTTATTTTCTCAAACTCGAATCAGTATGCGTAGAGGTTAGGGTTTGGGTTTCTCGGATTATTTGGCTGCCTTGGAAAGCGAAATTAAAAAATCGTGTTCTTAGGAATCGCAAAATATCTAATTTAAGTTAATTAATTTACATTAATTGTTTTGATAAAATAAACAATCTTTTTATATAAAAATTTATCTAATAGTAGATAAAAAGCAGAAATTTTGAGACTTGCATGTGAATTTAGGGAAATTTAAATTTAAAACCAATTACTTGTCATTCTGTTACCTTTATTTGTTGCCAAATTACCACATGCATTTGGCCAGCTTTAAATAAATGCTTTGTAAGTTTGCCTAAATTTAAAAGATTTCTATTTAGATTTTTAGTATAAATTTGCTCATACCTGGAATCAATCATAACATGTGGTGTATATTGAAAAATTTGAAATATGATGACTTTACGAATCTACAAGGCTTAAAGCACAGATTAGTAAACTGTGGCTTAAAACTTCCAATACACTTTCTTAGGTTGTTTTAATTGTGAGTGCTTTACTATGAGAAATCATTAAAGCACTTTAACAATATTACAGTGTTAAATGATCTCTATCAAGCTCCTTTTTCGTAATTAAAAAAACTTTTTCTTATTTCTTTAATGCCCAGTTTAAGAAAAATATGGGAAATATTATGCGAATAATGATTTTTGTGTATTTTTGGGCCTCTGATTTCTCAAAAAAATAAATATTTGTAAGTCCGTACAATAAGTCGGTTACCTTCCAGGTGAGAAAATATTAATGAGTGCCTTGAAGCACCTCTGGGCCTTTAGTAATAAAAACACAGTAACAAAATGACCACTTCCAAATGATAAAAGGCAATTACATCTGTTAGAAGAAAAGTTATCGTTACGATCGAGGAAGACAGAAACACTAAAATTTATATATTTAATGACACGACATGCAACTGTACAATTTTTTGCAAAAATAGGCATATTTATATTTATATATATATATATATTTGTATGGAAATTTCGATCGATATCGAACACCCTAATTTCCCCTCATTTAAGAGCCTTGGAAGCTTTTATAACTATTTTGCTACATCTTTTAGCGACTTTTAAAATAAAAGCTATTTAATATAAAATATTATATTTTAGGCGCCAGTACAACTTTTGTGAATAGAACCTTAAAGCTTTCTTAGGCAATAGAGCGTTCAATTTATTTACTGGTACAAGCATATTTAATTTTTTAAATAAAAATGTAAAAATTTCCAAGCTAGCATATTCGATTGTAGAAGAATCTTCCGGGCAATTTAATTAATCGTCCGCGATATTGTGTTCCGATCGCGCAACTTCAGTACAACGGAAGGAACTTGACAGAAACAACATGGAAACTTGCAAAACCATCATTTACAAAAGTAATACTCGATTACGATAAAGTAACAATCGTTCAATGGTCTTCAGAATACTTAAACTGCGATTTTGAAAAAACATATAAAACAAGAAGACTGGATAAAAAATTATTTATGAAAGATTGCTGTTTCACCGTAATCGTATGTGAAATAACAATCGATTAATGGTCGTCAGAATACTTAAACGGCGATTGTGGATTTACGATCAACAATCATCCAAATCATCGCCGTCGTCCAACAATCGTGAGAATGACTCACAAAAATATCATTTGGGGTGAGTAAGAAGTAATTTTATTCCAGTAATCGTTTGGACGATTTCGCGTTGCGAAATGATCACGCTCGTCAAATAATCTTCCAAATGCTATCTTAGTTAACGGTCCCAAATATTTTCATATATATCAAGATCAATTGCGATGTCACTTAGACAATTTTAAATGTCTGTAAGTTTGGCTAAAATTTAATTTAAATTAAATATAATATCTTATGCCGTTTTCTTTTCTGAAAAAATTTAACATTTCTTTTACTTTTTAGCAAAAAATCGCTATTCAAAATTTTCTTCCGACAACAATTTTGCCTCGTAAGTGATGCGATGATACAATAATTTCAAATAAACACACTTTTTTGAAAAAACATTATATTGCAAATTTGCAATTAAAAGGAAAAAAAATTTGCACTTTTTTTAGAAAAGAGAACGCCATTAGAGAAAATAATAAAATAAACTTTATTTATTTTTGTAATGATGAATGCTCCTGATTATTCGTTTTTCTGGGCATTTGAGTGTGTACTTTGCCGGGAAGGCAAAGTAGGGTTTCCCAAACCCTAGTAGTGGTTCGTATACATGACATTTCAGCCAGTCTTTTAGTTGTCATCTAAGAATAATGAAATGCAAGTCAATGAATATAAAAAGGTTTGCAAGGTTGAAAAGAAAAGAAGAATTGACGACGGCATATAAAAGAAGTGTTGAAAAAAATCTTTAGAAAATAATGCTGGTGATGAGCATAATTTGATGTGATTCGATATGATTATATTACATGCATGCATATGCATGCATGTACCCGTACATACAACTTTTTTTTTCTCTCTTCTAGATGTCATAAAGATTTGATCGTTAGAAGAAATAGTAAGTTTGTATATATTCGTTTTTGTGGAAGTGGAATTAGTTGAAATACGTGTTTGCACATATGAGTTATCATATTTCAGATGTGTACGAGTAGTAGTCATACATTATTTATGTAGTGGGTATTCGTATATGAATACAAGTGAATGTTAAAGTAAAAGACAATTTCTTGGGAAAATTGTTGGAAATATTAGATTGTCATTTATAATAATTTATGGACTTTTATGAAAATAAAGTAGCAGTAGTGTTATATGAATATCTTTTGTATAGTACAATATAATTGTATTGACAATTTCCATAGATAATTCTTAATATAATTTCTAGAAGGAGAATGAAACATTTGCATCATTATATTGCACATGGCTCTTATGTATCTAACAATTGCTGGGGATTTTGTCGGAAGCCTTTAATTAGTACGAACTAAATGCATTTTGTTACTTGAAGTTAGACAAGATAAATGCAAGGAACATCGCATTTATAACAAAATGTTTTTGTTTCATATTTCTTTGATTTATGTAATAGTTGAGAAAGTGTAAGCGTTCACAAAGTACACTAATGAGATAGCGAGACACTAGCAGTTCACCGGAATAAATATATTTTGATTAGATGATAAGCAGACAGACAAACATGTGTTCATGGCAGGCAGATAGACGGACAGACAGACAGATAGATATACTGATAGATGGACTGAGAGACAGACAGACAGAGAGACAAGCAAATAGAAGGGAATATAATATAGTATTGCGAAAAATTAATAAATTAAAATGGATATCAATATTAAGATATCTACTCTCAAAGAAAACAATTTTAAAATTATCAAAAAGAAACTTGATCGTTTCCTGTTAATTCCACTGGATTAATTCCGATTGAATTACCAACCCTGAATTATGTGGCTGTATTGGGCTGTTTCCACTACATATTTATAATTCGTTTGGGTCTTCATTATTCTCTTCTTTCTTGCGCACTTTATTAGTTTTTATTTAAATTATTATTTCTATTCAAGCTGCAATATTTTATTCTTTTTATTAATTTTTTGCTCAATTATTATTAAATATTAAATTTTTAAAGATTTTTTAAGTATAATAATACAGGGTGTTCCAATAAGACGTTTTGTTTTTAATAGCCCGCCCTTTTAACAGTTGTCATGACTCAACCTGTAAATAGTTAACAGATGACAAGAAAAAACTACATCATTAACAAAAATGGAACGATATACGGTGCAACAACGGCATTGAAATTATTAAAATTCATTACAAAAAATTGTGAAAATCACGTGGTCACAGATCGGGAAACTAAATTATTTTTGAGTGGTCGTGCTTAACCACCTTCTTGGCAAGCAATTGTGAAACTGGTGGAAAAAATTAAGCAGTTTTTAGTGATGTGAAGAATCGAGTGAGTGAGAGTATTGATGTTGTGGCCTATAGAATTTGATATTCCAAAAATCTAAAGAATTTGGTTTTAAAGGCCTCATTAGTTTTTACTTTTCGTTGCCTTTCTGTGCCGTTCTTTTTTGTAGAAAATATTTTTTAATTACTTGTTCTGTGTCTGAACTTGTGGATGTGGACGATGTAAATATAGGAATGCATCTTTAAAATGTTTGCGAAATGTCTTTTATTTAAGAAAAATATATAAATTTTTAAAAACAGCACAGAACGCACAAACTAATTCTGCCTTAACTTACTTGTTCTGTGTCTGAACTTTCGGATGTGGACAATGCAATTATAGGAATGAATTTTGTAAATGTGAGCAAAAGGTTTTTTATTTCACAAAAATATACAAATCTTTAAAAATCTTGGATTAAAATGAATTTTCTGACTTTTAACACAAAATTTGTAATATTTCACGCCACAAAAAACTAATTCATACAAAATCTTAAAAGTCACTTAACGTTGTATTCTATTTTCTACAGAATAGTGCGCAACAGAAGGGAACGAAATAGTAACAACAAACCACAGATACAGTTTTTCAATTGAACAGAAACAAGACAGCTGATCTATAACAGAACAGCTGTATAAACTAATTCTGCCTTGACGCTTTTAAACTTCAGTTAACACAAAATTTTACATCTACCGATCATCAACAATGTCGTGATTTTGCTGATTGGGAAAAAATCGTCTTGAATGATGGGCTTTATTTTTACCTTGGAAAAATCCAAGAATTATTTTTTAAAAGCTTCTCCATCCTCCAAGGTGTGACTAATTGGTCTGAAGGTCTGATTGGTTCTTCTTTTTTTCGAAAATGAGGCTAGAGCAATTGGTACTGTGAATAGATTGCTCTATAGAATGATAATTAATGTTATTGTATGACCGGAATCGGTAGATATTGCTGTAAACGACATCTTATTTCAGAAAGACTTGGCACCAATGCTCACACATTTCAAAATATACTACATATCTCCATAATAGAGTATAAAACACACATCGTCAATAAATACTGGGTAAATTTGGAATTATAAATATTTTTAAACTCCATTAAATACCAATCTTAATTAAAAACTTAATGTCAAGAGAATATAAATCAATAAAAACTAAATTAGAAGTTCACAGGAGAAACTGCAAATTAAATTGATAAAATTGACCTACAATCGTTAACTGAAAGCTATTGTTGGAATAACTTTAATATTTTTAATATTTTTAGATGGTGATGGCATTAAAGTAGTAGAATATTTTCTTTATTAAAAAAAAACAAATATCACATACCAAGAATTTCTATTTGTTATTATTATTTCGTCAGCCACAATTTCTTTATAGATTTTATATTAATTTTATTTATAAGATAGATTATTCCCATTTGTGTCTTTCTATAAATGACATCTCTAGTTTGGTCAATGACTTTAGCAACTAATAAAATCCCAAGGAATGATAGCTAACTAAAACGTGAACACAGACAAAATAGTGTTTTTATGTTAGAGATGGAATCGTGACTGAGTTGTCACTTGCGGACAAAGATTTTATGTTTTCGAAAACCTAATTTCAAGAAGTATCCTGGATAATAAATAATTAAGTGTGTGCCCTTGTAGACTAGCGGGTAGTGAACTAGTTATTCAATCTCTATACAGATGGTTGTCAGATCATACAATCTTGTCAGATCTGTCCATTTGTTGGCAGTGCAATGACAATGAGAAATGGCCATCACAAGGTAGTTTGTCGGTTCAGAAAAGCTTTCAATTTCATTGTCGCAATATGGTCTGGTAATAATTCTATCTGATAAAAAATTGTCTGTAAAATAAATTCACAGATCTGTTATCAGACATTCGTTCTCAGAGTGTGCATTGTCACCCATTTCTTGGAGTATGGCATGCTTTAAGGGGTAAAAGGGAGAAAGTTTGTGTACATACATACAAATTTAATATATTTCTATTATTTTCCAATTAAATAAAGAGCTTGAGGTCACTTTTATATAAAAAAACAACATTTAAACTTACTTACTTTGAATATTTCGTTACTCGTTTGTGCAGCTTCTTCAGCATATCATCCTTTTTAGTTGCAAAATTGTATAAATATAGAAAGAAAAGGTCGAAAAAATAATTATTATTAACATACAAATTTAATAACTTTTATTATAAGAAATCTTTTTGTGAGAAAAAAGGTATCAAACATATTTTTAAATAAATATTTATAAACCTCTAGGTATTTCTTTTTATGTTAATATTTCTTATAAAATAATTACATAAATCGACAATGAAGCCATTCTGAGATGTTAAAAATTTGCGCACCTGACAACTAGAAATAATCTTACAACATCTGACAATGATCTGACAATGGCTACGAAGGTTGTTCTCTTACAATGGACTGTCAATGCCTTTTCTGACAACGTTGTCACACAAAAATCGGTAAGTCACACGGTTGCAATATATTTTTAAGATTTTGCAAAAGTCTGTACCCACTTCAGTTCGAGAGTTATGGCTTCGATTTCAAATTAAAGACTTCGTTTTAGAGGAAATTCCTAAAGCAAAATTGAATAATAATTTTATATTTTATTTGCAATATTTGAAATAGATCAACTAATTTTAGCAAAACAGTCATTTAATTTGTACCATTTTTAAAATAAATTTTTCTATCATGCTGCAGAAAATATCAAAAAAAAACCAGTTGATATCAAGAAACTTGTAAAAATTATACTCAGTTGGTTATTTTACGGTATAATGCATGCAAGAAAAAAAAACTAACATGCAATCACGCGTAGTTTAATATGATTCACGCCAACCACACAACAGGTGAGCCTCCCTAATGTATCTTGCTTTTGTTATATGATTTCACCTGGATATCAACATGAATGTGTATATATTTATTTTCTCCTTTCAGTACGGCATGTCTGCATGTCTCTGTGATAGATATAGAATAAATATTTTATTATTTTTATTAATATTGGCGTGTGTGCTTAAAATGTTGCTGTCGATTGTACATACAAAACTTTTTACAACATGTTCAAAATAAATGCTTAGGAAAACTTTACAGAATTTACGGTATTTTAAATACGAGAGGTACTGTTTTTAATCGGAACCAAATTCTTTTTATTGGATGCACGGCAGATGACCGATCAATAAGACTGAAGACGTCTCCTCAAAAATCTAATTTTTAACGTTGATTTGCGAGAGTTCGTTTTGTCCTATAAGAGAATAAAATTTTTTTGCCGTTGTTTTTTTATTTGCCCAGACGGCTCTGTCTAGCAAAGGTTAATATGTTATTAATAAGTATTATTTAATATTTTTATTTATTGTTCGACAGAACATTCGCAATAGTTAAAATTTTCGCTGAACCCTCAACTACGAAAAGTAGGATGTCCTCAAAAATTTTTTTATATTGTTTTATTCAATGTTATTTAATTTTATTTCATTCTATTTTATTTTATTGTGTTTTATTTCACGAAACTTTATTTCACTTATTTTTATTTTTTTATTTTATTAAATTTAGTTTCACTTAATTTTTTTATATAATTTTGTTATTTTTTGGTTTGTGTTGCTTGGCTTTTGATATATAACTTCATTCGTTTATTTTATCACATTTTATCATGTTTTGTTTCTTTTATTTTTTTCTTCTTTGCTCTTTTATTTTATTTGGTTTTATTTTATTTCAGTTTATTTTATTTTAATAAATTTAATTTTGTTTTATTTTATTTTATTGGAATCGAGTTTATTTTATTTTAGTTTGTTGTTATCTTATTTTATTTTATTTCGTTTTCTTTTATTTTGTTTTACTTTATTTTATTTTACATTATTTTATTTTATTTTATTTTATTCTATAAAAAATTTTTATATTTTTTGTATTATATATTTTTTTTATTTTAATTATTTGTACATTTTGTTTTTTATTTTATTTTATTTTTATTTAATTATGATTTAGTTTTCTTTTGCTTTATTTAATTTTTTTATTTTTTTTTATTTTATTTTGATTTGATTTTATTATTGTTTTTATATAATTTTATTTTATTTTATTTTATTTCATTTTTTTATTTTTATTTATTTTATTTTGAGTTATTTAATATTATTTTATTTCATTTTTATTTATTTTTTTATTTTTATTTATTTAATTCTATTTAATATAATTTTTATATAGTTTTTTTTTATTTTATTTATTTTTCTATATTTTTTTTATTTTATTAGGATTTAGTTTTGGTTTGCTCTATTTTGATCTATTTTCCTCTACTTTATTTAATTTAATTTTTTTTTTTCATCTTGCTTTAGTTTTATTTTATTTAATTTAATTTAATTTTTATTTATTTTTTAGTTTAGTATATTTTTTATTTGACCTGATATTTTTTTCCAAAATATATCTTTCTGTTTTATTTAGGCTCTGGGTCAAAAACTTCAAACAAAAAAAAACTCTTCTTTTGAGATATTTTATTTTTTAATTTTTTTGTTCTTCTTCAGGAACTAAAAAACAATTTTGATGTTTTTTTTTATTTTACATTATTTGATTATATTTTACTATGTTCTCATTAGAGTTGGAATCGGGAATAACTTTTCACTTTATATCATAAGCGCTAAGGTATAGATAAAGATCACTCATATTTATATGTGATCAAAAGGAAATTATTCACGGGCACGAAAATTTACACACAGAAAATAATCATCAAAAATATATAAACCTGTTAACTGCGCTCACTTTCCCAGAGTTTATTCTGTTTAAGATCGAACAACTTTTTTTCAAATTAAATTTATCCGCAATTTTTATATTACATTTTAGGATTTTGAAATTTCAAAGATTTCCGACTTTCCAGGAAGTGTCGCTTCATTGGTGTTAGGTTGTTGTTTCTTGGGAAATTACGAAAGACCCCTCGCTTCCTTAATAAAAGTATATTTCTCAACACAAAAACCAAGAATGCATTCCTTAGTAAACTGCACTTACTATACCTTGTCCTTAACTTACTACTAATTTCAAACATTTAAGGTAAAAGTTAAACAAAATTGTCATCCTAAATTGATACGTGTTATTAAGGTTATTGTTTCAGCACAGTTTTAATAGATTGTTTAAGTGATTTTATATGAGATTTGGGCTTACAACAATATTCTTTCAATTTCATTTTGTATTTTTCTACAACATTTTCTATCAAAAGTCATTGGATAAGCAGGCGCAGGGAGAAGTAAATCTTTGTGGTTGGGGAGTTGATGAGTAGTTTTGTATGCGTGTTTGTAGCCAAGGAAATAGAACAACTTAAGTCGTTTGAGGTTTAGTGTCAGAAACTTTATTTCCTTTTCAATTTAATAAGTAAATGTTTTTGATAATATAATTTTTTTTACGTTTACTTGTTGGCTCTGTCGACTTGTTGTTGGCTTTTCGGAAAAGGTGACAGAGACCATTGTTGGCAAAAAGTTTTTAAATGAAGCCGGCTTAATTGAAAAGTTTAAATGTATAAAATTGAATTTGAAAAGACTTCCTAATTTATATGTTAAAATATGGTGTCAAATTTGAAATTGCTGATGTTGTTATTTTAACGCTTTAGCAATTTTCACATGAATGTTTTATATTTATTAGTCTAGACATTTGTTCATTTGCAAATCCAATTACACAAATAAATAAAAATAATGTATATTTTGATTTATTTTGTAATAAATACATAGCAAGAAATATTTAAATTCGTTGTCGAAACTAATGTATTTTGTGTTTTTATATTTAGAGAAAGATTCTCAATAGAGTTTTTGTTTTCAAATAAGAGGTTTTAAAAAAAATTTAATATGTATTTGCTGAAATCAGAATAAGATTATTGAGGATTTCCTGCCAGCCAAGTGGACAATAATTTATTTTGTTACAGAAACGTTAAGTAAAAAAGGTAGAAGAAAGTCATTTAAAGCCGTAAATATTACTTTTACTCAAGAATAATTTTTTATTCCCATTGAAAAAAAGCATTAATCACTTCCAAAAGAAATCTTATTAATAGAATTTTTAAATAAATTCTTAATGCTTCACTTGGTTATGCGGCAGCAATTTTTAATGACGCAAAAGTAGGGGATAAATATATTTAAACTATTTCTTATAAATTAATAATGGACTTTCGATTCGCTATGGACTATATTAAGAAACTCTCCAAAAATTAATGAATGAGTATACAAGGGAATAGTAAACCTTGTGTTCACTTAAAGTTGTTTAATTGCAAAATGTGTTTACCATGGCGAATTTATACAATTTCTAATAAGAATTTAATAAAAAAAACTCGGTTTTGTTTTAAATATGAAACTGATAAGCAACCAACTGAAGTTTATGATTTTGAAGCCGCTATAAAATGAAATTGAAAACAATTTATACTATAAAATAACCGCTGCGTTTAAATATTCATTTCTGTTTTCAACAGCAACTTCTAACGAACAAACAACAAACAACCTTGAACGAAAATTTAAAAATATGTATGTATATGATATTGTCAAGCCGAAAAACTGTAAGGACTTTGCTGTGTGCACTACAGCAAAAATATGAGCAATAACTGCATAAAGGAGCGAAAAAACCATGAATGGTTTTCTGTCTGGCTGTCTGATTGGCTGAGTGAATGCAAGAGATATAAATTCAAAACTGAAATTGTTTAATACTTTTTTTTCGGAATACCATCAAGAAAATATTCAATTTCGTAGATTGCAGATTTGTTGCTACTTTTGCTTCTTTTCTGGCTTTATTTATTTTCTGTTTTTATTCATTCGAAAAAAACAGTTTATTTTGATGGCTGCTGTTTGTTGCTGGTGTTGGCTGTTTAATGAAATTCGATGCTTGTTTTCGTACAGCGATTTTGAGTTATTATTCTTTACGAAAAGAAATATTTTAATAAGAATTTTGTCTTGTAAATATTTTTACAGCGTTTGTTGATGTTTATGAAAAAAAGCTTTCTTTTTTGTATTTTTATATATCTTGTGTAAATATTCTTACAGTAGTCAGGAATCTTATTCTTATAAAGGCATGTATACTGTAAATGCTGGCTTAATTGTCTTTGCCTAGATTTCTGAATTGATAAGCCTTTCCTAGATCAATCTTCACTATTTCTTTCATCACATTTGAGTTTGTTAGACTGTTTGGAGGATAAAAAAGGACTCTTTGGATTATCTACATCTTCAGACTGAACTAGGTTACTTTAATGTCGGTCAAGTTTGCTCAAATCAATAAACTATAAATGAGGAGCTGGCAAATAAAACCAGACTAATCCCGTTAACTGTTTTTTACAGGACAGGCAAACAACTGAAATTCCTAGATAGAGACTGGCAAGGATTTTTCTTTCTTTTCAAAGGAAAATGTTATCAAACCTTGAACAAAGGACTGTTTTTCGTTTGTTCTTAATATGACTTCATCGATGCGTATGTGGAGAGCCCGAAAAAATTTAAGAACATCATTTACTGAGGACATATGTAGTGTTGTTTGCCATATAATAATAAAATAATAATAATAATAAAAAGAGACAAATGAAAATAAATAAATTTTTCTTTGTATTTGAAAAGTGCCGAAAGGGCGTCTCAGTAATAATTCACTTTTTAAATTTAGTAAGAATTTTTTGTGCAAATGGCAACTTTGAAATTTAGTAAGTGAGACTGACTTATCATCGTCCCGAAGTTATCTTTATGTTTCTTTGAAAAATTGAGTCAAAAATTTTCAATATTACATGATCCGAATTTGCTTTACCTCCGGAGCACAAGTGCAGGGTCTTTGACCCGGTTCACATGCGTCAGGTTTGACTCGTCAAGTCTTGAGTTTTTAGGAGAAGCGGTCTTATAAATTATAAATATTTGCAGGGAATTTGTTACATGAGGAAATGTTTTTCTCGAGAAAATATTTCTCCTATTAATTCAAACTTCTTTCTGTTTTGTGAGAAATTTTTTTTTAAAACTTAACTGTCTCTTTTTATAAAATGAAAACAAAATTGTGAGTGAAAATTAATATTGAAAATAAAAATAAAATACGAAAAAAAGTTTTTGTTTTCAATATAAATTCTCACTCACAATTTTGTTTTCATTTTATAAAAACAGGTAGTAAATATATTTAGAATAACTAAAAGCTAAAAGCTTTTAATTTTTCTCTTCCTTTTACACACTTTTTAAAAACGGACTAAAAAGTAAAATGAGGGAATTTTTATTCATAATAGTAGAAAAGGAAAAAGGGAAAAATTGCATGAGAAATTTCTGTTTATAATTGTGCTGATAATTTTTTTTTTTTTTTTTTTTTGTAATTTACATACGTGAAGATAATTTCGGGACGATAATATGTTTATTACGATTATTGAAAATGCAGCGTTTTACGAAAGAACAATGCGTTGTAATTGTGAAAACTTATTACAACAACTTGTAAGGTTCGCAAACTTCGAAGAATGTGTCAACCATTTGAAGAGTGGTAAACAATATCAAGAAACTGGATCGGTTATGGACAGTAAGACTCCGATGCGTACTCGTATCGTTGACGGTCTCTTGGAAACATTGCTGCCTTCACTGTTACGAGTCTTTTTCGCACATTTTATGCATTTAAAATTGCATTTTTGCTATATCAATAGAAGAATATGCGTGTTATTTCTTTATTTTAAATAAAATACATATATTCAAATAAATGTTTAATAGTTTTCTTTTTTTTTTCAAGATTTAATACACTTTTGAAATTTCATCACTTTACTGCACCGAACGAGATAACTGACATAAGTGAACATAAAAACTCTCTTGCTTCAAAATCTGTGCAAAAAGTTGTCCCGCAAACTGCTTTTTTGGTTGCGTTAAATATGTCTCCGAAATAATGCTCGAAACAGACGTATTGCGGTCTAATACTAGTTGAATTTGTGATTGCTCACATTCAGTAAATTTTGTTCTTGTTTTTTTTAAACAAGCGATTTTGGGCATCATTTACGAGTCTTACACAGAATAAACTGATTAACTTTGACTGGGAAGCTTTAGTTCCAAGTTTTGTTAAGCTCTTCTTAGTCAGTATTAATCAGGATACTAAATAAAAATAACCAGAGTAGTGCTGTTTCGGTTTCTACGTACTTTTCAAAAATTTATAAGTCTATGTCAAGAATATTCTCTGAAAACCCCATACCTGAACTATTTGACGCCTGCACCATAATCCAGATGAACATTTACGCCATAACCGATAACACGAAAAGTATTGAGTGGTTTATCTAAAAATTATAATTCTTAAAATATAAATGGATAATTTTGGTACAACCAGTGGCCTCGAATTATCCAAAATCTAATGCTGCTTAAGCAACATTATGATAAATTGAGAAAAATTTAGTATAATTCTTTCACTCTTTCATTCTTTCTGACAATAAAAAAAATTATATAAGAAATATATAGAATTGGTTTGTACAATCTATAATTTTCTTTAAATCTATTGATTTTTTTCTGTCATTACAAAGGACGACTGAGATGTTAAATCCTCAAAATTACTTACTTCTCAACATATTTAATTGTATGTCTTCCTTTTTAGCATAAAATACATCTAATAAATTATATTAAACGAAACACGAGTCACGGTATACACGTTTCCATGGTTTATTTAATATTTTTCTGTTTGACATATTAAAAATTTTTAAATATGGAGTCTGATGTTTATTTCGGTATGATGAGGAGAATATTGTTAAAATATGCAAAATAATGAGACCTGTTTGTTAATGTAAACATACACTTTTAAAAATTTGCTAATGCGAGCAAACAAATGCAAATGAGTGCTTTCGATTCATAAAAAGAGGCGGCATAAGTGAGCTCAGATTAAAAAGTACAAATGTTTATATTGAAGTTAATGGCCAGATAAAATCATAGGAACAGCAGGGCCTTTCAGAAGGCCGTATTCAATAAAAACAAAGATTTTGGCTCGAGATGTTTTCTTTTTTGTTGTAAGCTTGTTTTGCATTATGATCTTCTGTATACTAAAGTTTTTAGGCGGTGTTCGGCAGCCTTCGTGTTGTCTTTTATAAGGAATGACATCTCGTCGTCCCGAAGTTATGTTCACGTATATCACAAAAATCTCTTTTTTCAAAACTAAAGATCATATTAGCTCTTCATTCAGCCGGTACTGCAGATCCAGAATGGTTTGTAAATAACTAACACTACAAAAGGAACAATTCTGCTTATTAACGATGTGTTGCTCGTTCTAAGTTAAATTTTTAGCGAAATATATTAAAAAGTTTGCAGAACTTAATAGAAATAAACTTTTTAAGGCCCTTAAGAATTCAACTGACAAAACCTCTTTATTAATTTATTCATTCTTTCATTTGTGATTGTTAGGGAAATTCGCTTTGCATTCTGCGAAAACAATAAATCCCTTAAAGATATGAAAAAAATTAACAGAGAAGGGTGAGAATGGAACATAAATTGATTTATTAAAAGAAAAAGAATGAAAGTCAAATATTAAAATAAATACTAAAGAGATGACAATCAGACATATTGATAGATAATATCGATTCCTACTTAAATATAATCCCAGAAACAGACACATAAAACTTAATCTTATTTATGAAAATTAAAATAAAGAAAGTAGTTGAATATAAAAAGAAATGAACCAAAGAAAACGATTTGGGAATATTCTTTGTTCGGTTGTAACAATAAAGTGGTTGATGGAGAGGGAGAGGAAGAGAGTGAGATAGGGATCATTAAAAGTGGAAAATATCAATAAGACTATTTTTGCTTTTATTGAAATTTATTAAAATTTTAAATAACATCCTTAGAGTTCTTTGATCATACCAAAATATATTTGTAACAAGTAAAAACACAATTGGTGAGATTGAACCGACCATTCAGAGAAAAACATTTTGTCACTTTCAACGTGGAAAAGTTCAAATAGAATGCCCACAAGCACCAGTCTCTTTATTCTCCTTCCTATAACCTCTTTTCTAAGTTCCAGCACATTGCATCGCATGTATCGCCACATATTCCCAGAATATATATACATCGCTTCCTTTCGCTCCTATAAGAAGTATAGAGCCTCAAGTGGTCTGTTGTGTGTAGGGTTGATTCTCATTGCCTTCGTTTTGGGTATATTTTTTTAAGGCCTGCCTTTACTGTTTCCACTTTGACCCTATTTCAAGTTCTCTACCATATCAAAGTAGGTATGCGTAAGAAGAAATATATCGTCTACGTAATCTAGATCAGAAGGTCGGCCACATAAGCCCCACGTCTGCTGTTTGCGTCTGCTGTTCGCGTCTGCTGTTTGCGTCTGCTGTTCGCGTCTGCTGTTTGCGTCTGCTGTTAGCGTCTGCTGTTTCGTGTTGCGTTTCTCATTACTATGTCAAGAAGTACATTAAACAGTAACGGCTACAGGACACATCCTTACCTTACGCCTGCATTAATGTTTACTGTAGTACTAAGTTTTCATGTAGTATTCGCAGTTTGCTTTTCCATAGAGTTCTTGCATTATCACGACCAAATTTCTGGGAACTCCTTTGCAAACCAAGAAGCTCCAAATATCGGAATGATAAAGTGTGTAAAATGCTTTTTCAAAGTCTGTAAAGACTAAGTAAAGAGGTGATCTATATTCCACTGATTGTTCAATTATAATTCGAAGGCTATTGATATGATCGCTACATGATTTATGTGCTCTAAATCCCGCCTGTTCACACCGAGGTGTCCCAACGAGAGAATCAGTAAGTCTTTTATTTACGATAATAGCAATGACTTTGTTGATCATACTTAAAAGTTTTATGTCCCTCCAGTTTTCACATTCTGAGAGGACACCTCAGGTCATAAAAAAATAAAAATATCTTTCCGAATTATTAAATTTTGTTAGTTTCAGCAGGTATAAATTTGTTGCTTATTTTTTTAATAAGGAAATCTGCTAAAATTGCTCAGAAAAGTGAGTGTATCCTGGAGTATATTTCTAGGTTTTGAAAACAATTACATATTTAAGTCTATAATACGAAATTTCAATATATTTTAGACAAATCAATATTCTAGACAAATTAATAAACTAGAAGTGTACCGATCGGTCGGCTACCAGAATTAATAAAAATATATTTTACATTTTATTAGATATAAAAAACTATTGTTCTTCTATTTAATGTAAATCTAAAAAATAGGACAACAATAATACAAATTGAGTCTTAAGTAAACTCATTTATTTTAATGTGACATTTTGCAATGAAACTGTAACTATTTGAAAACCTTTAAACTTATTTTGTATACATTTTTTTTAGTAGTTTTTCTCATTGCTGTATTCCATTTTGGTTTTGGTAACTTTGCTTTTGGACATTTTAGTAATAAAGCGTTTTGAGCACGTCTCGTAGTATGTGAAGTATCCAAGCATAAATATTTCTGTGTATGAGTGCCTGATAAAGGACACACTAATGTACGTATATAAACACTTATGTAAATGTTTTTATCTTTGTATATGAATCATGCAATCATATGAGTTGCTCTCAAACGTTTGAGTATCCAAATGTAAAAGAAACATTGAAATGTGTTAACTTTATCTAAATTGGTATAACATTTGCTCAAATGACCTCACGTCTGTACGAGTATAACAAACTGAATATTATTATTATTATTTTTTGTGCTCGTGTTTTTCTTTCTTATTTATTTTTTTTGATAACTTCTATTCCATTTGTGTATTTTTGTGCCTTTTTTTTTGTGGTACTCACAAGGTTCGAGTTCATTTAGATTTACATATTTATACTCGTCCGCACATAACTAACACCATAAATATGGAGAATAGAATCATACTTATGTGTATTCAGTCTTAACTTTCTAGTATAGATAAACACATACTTACACGTGAAAGTTATTGCGAGAATATAGTTAAGCAGCATCAAAATTGTTTAGTTTGTTTAGTTAGAAGAAAGTTTCATTCTTAGTCTCTCTCTCCCTGTATTTGAAGTTGCAGGGTTTCTAGCACCGACAATTTCGTTGGAAAATAAATAAAGTGTTTTTAACGATTTAATGTTAATGAATACACATTTTATTTTTGAAACTAAAGTTTTTATTAAAGAACTGAACATTGTGGCCTCCGAACGTGGGGGCAAATTACAGCATTCGATATCGAATGAAATTTTATACAAAATTTTTTGAATTTGAATGGAAATTCCGTTTGATATTGAATGCCGTAATTTGCCCTCACGATCGGAGGCCACAATGTTCCTTCCTCAGCCATCATGCGTTTGTTTCTTTGACGGACACCAAAACCATGGGGAAAAAACAAACACATGAGTGATTGTTGCTGTCTCCCAAAACAGTTCTTCTCTAAGGTTGCCAAAATTAATTCGTTTTCCTTGTATTATTGGAAATAATTTTATGATTTGACTTAAAGGATCATAGTCATCCATGGTCGCATTTTCAATTTTAAATTAGTTCAGTTGCAATTCAAATTAAGTTACGAACTTATAATTCACTTCTATTCATATTCGATTTCTTGACAGTTCTTAAAGAGTTTTCTCTTCGCTAATTTTTTTAATCTTCCTAAAAGTAAAACTTCGTATAATAATTTTATTTTAAGTAAATTATTTGGAATCAGTTTTTTATTTGCATATTAATATCATTGCCTAAATAAATATAAAACCTTTTAAAATGTGAAAATCTAAATGAAATTCTCTCCAAAAAATTATTTTTCGTATATTTATTTAATGAATTATCAAAAAAATGTAGTTCAATTACTTTTATTTAATAAATTATCTACAAAATTGGTGTTTAGCTTCTCATTTACTTCAGTTCAGGCAAAAAATGAAATCGTGTAAAGTTCAGAAAAAATAGTAAAAGCTCTTGGGTACTCGAACGCAGTTAATTTTTACTGCGAAAAAGTGACAAGTGGATAGTATTCTAGGCTATTGTGTGGTGTGGTCAAAGGATCGTTTCCTGTCTAGTCCCCGGGTGTTTCAGCAGATTATCCAAGAAGGGATCGCATTTTATGTTTGTCTTTACGACAAAAAAATGTTGATCAGATGTAAAATATAATAGTAATTATTTATTTTACAGACACATAAATATATCTTTAATTTAGTGGGAGTATGCAAGGGTTTTGTTCTCTCGCCAATTATCTTCCTGTTTGTTCTAGATGATGTCATGCCAATAACAAACATTGAAGCATCAGACCGCATTCAGTGGATGCTTTTCTCAAAACTAAACTATCTTGACTATGATGTTGATTTATGTTTCTTAGCACATAGGTTCGATCATATAGAGAAAAAAGTAAAGGCTCTTCATAAGAACCCTCTCAAAACTGGTTTGCAAATAATCTTGCGGAAAACTAAACTAATGAGAATAAATACCACCAGTCTAACTCTCCATAATAACACCATTGAAGATGTAAAATTTTTCAGTTTTCTAGGCTGCACAATGATAACGAACAGTGGTGCAAACGAAGACGTTTCTGCACGAATCAATAAGGCCCGTCATGCCATGCATTGTTTAAGAAAAGTGTGGGTACTCGTATCATCCAAGACATCAAGACATTTGAACACCAAAATATTTAACATTTTTGTTATGGTGTGAAACTTGGGGTTTATCCAAAAGCGACGTACAATTACTGCAAGTTTTCACTAACCGTTGCTTACGAACACAATAACTAACGCTGAGCTGCTTCGAAGCAGAAACAAACAACGCTGCAGGTTAGCCCCGAAGGTTCTCGGCGCCGTGAAATTCTGAAAACAACTTGGCGTATCGCAACCGTATGTGAGCTGGCTACTGCAGGGCTTCCATCGAATGAGTCATTAAGTATAGCCCTCAACAGAATCCGTTGGAAATCATTAATTGAGACGTTTTGCTTCTCAACTGAAGAATAGCGGAACATCATTCACTTTATGAAAATAATTTTTTTTTAAAAGTGTATTTGCACTTTGAAGGTATAATTAATAAAAAGCTATGAAAATCCCCTTGAAATAACAAAAAAAAAAAAAGGTTCTCCACTGAGGTTTCTCCAACTTTCCATAATTGAAAATAGCGCCCTCATTTTTCCAGCAAACTTCCTGAACTGCCAAATTTCTACGGAAAAGTGATTTTTATTTTTCTAAATTTTGTTTCAATACAACTGGAAGCTGTTGTTTTTATTTGTGTTTTATCTGCAGATATTAATGTAAATAAGTTCATTTATAGAGTTTTTAATTTTCATGTATTTTGCTGTAAATCGAGTTTCTTTTTTTTTTCTAAATTCTATTTTAGTTTGCAAATGAAGTTGTTCAAAGCCACAGGGCAAGTTATTTTTAATTTTTTTAATTTTTCTATTTTATTTCTCCCTTTTAATTTCCATTCATTACATTTATTTTCTTTGTGTTTTTCTGCAAATTCTGGGTTTTTTGTTCGTTTATTGTTGTTTATTGGTTTTTATTTAAGGATTTCAAATTGAAGGACCCAAAATTTTACATTACATTTTCATTTTCTTGTTAAACTGTGTAAAAATAGCAAAAAATAATGAAAACATAGAAAGTACTACTCGTATATTAAACTCTAATTTGGCATTTATTATATTCACGTACACTTTAACATTATTTACGCACAGTTGCCCTTTAGACACAAGTACTTTTAATTTATGTTTTAGTCAAAAACAAAAGAAAAAAAAAGGTAAAAATATTTTCATTTTTCTTTAGGCCAAAGGAGCTCTCGTACATATCTAAAATATATTTAGTTTTTCTAAATTCAAAGTATGAGTTAAAAAATCCGTTTGCATGAACACTTTAATCTTGTTATTTAAAATATGATTTTAATTCGCTTAGAAAGTGGATAAGAATAAATCAAGAGCAACAGTAAAATAATGTTGAAAGGTCAATAAAAGAGTAATTTAAAATTTATACTCAATTGGATTTGTAATAAATTGAAAAGAAAAAAAAGCAAACGCATCAATTAATATTGAGGTAAATTGCAAATGTCAAAAAAAGATTGCACGTGTTTTGCTTATCAAGTAAGAAAATATAATAAAATAAAATAAACGGATTGATAAAAGGACATTTAAAGAATATTAAATATAAATTAGGGGGAATGTTCTGTCGGTTTAAAGAAGGAATTCCATTAATAGTTCATTTCCATCAGTCCTGTTTGTAGTTTTAGTTTTTATTTTTTGTAT
Source organism: Gymnocheta viridis (assembly GCA_956483585.1). Lineage (NCBI taxonomy): Eukaryota > Metazoa > Arthropoda > Insecta > Diptera > Tachinidae > Gymnocheta > Gymnocheta viridis. Next base: position 3,842,606 of record OY101442.1, on the reverse strand, counting down.
TTTTAAATAGCACATCTGAAATTAATTTACAAAAATGCTGCCGATGAAAATCACTTGGTTTAAATCGATTCGACGTACAAGACCAGCCTGTACGATTACGGAAGGCATCGAAACCTCAATTGAATTGCTAGTTGCTAGAAACCTTTTTACGGATGGCCACTGGCAATTAGAGTTGTTAATTTCTACTGCTATTTAATATTTTTCTAGCAACCGCAGATGAAGCAATTCTTTTTATACGAATTCACTATAATAAAAAGTAGTTTAAATCCTAATGATTATAAATAGATTAACTTTAATAACAGTGTCCCTTTTCTGAAATTGTTATTTTATTTAGTGCTGGCAATCAACTCATTTCAGATAATTTCTGCTTAGACGGTCTTAAGCTAGCGAAGTGGGCAATCATGTTATCTCAGGCGAAATCCTAAAGGATTTTGATAATCCACAAACATGATCTCAATATACTTACGAAGTGGTTCAGCGAATATTGTAGTCCGGCTAAAGAAAATTTGGAGACCAAGCAATGCAGGAGTGCAAAAATCTCTAAGCTTTGGGGTTTTGTGGGGCGAAATCTTCAGGCCGGGCGTATGTAATTCCGAAGGAAAAATACCGCCTCTCATCAAAAAAGGTTTTAACTAGATTTATTTGTAGCCTTAATCTGAAAAGATTCTAATAGAACTTTATAACAAACTTGTTGTTCTTTAAGAAGGTCTTCGTCCCCAAAAATTAAAATTTTACGTCGTGCTGTCTTCAGTTATGAAAAAACATTATTTAAGAGCAATTGAAAGCATTAGATACTGTACGCAGAGGATTAACGAAATCCTAGTCAACTGCCACCTGTTATTATTTATTTATTTAAAGTCTGTAGAAAATAATTCTTAAAGACTTGCAGTCTGAGTCAAAAATATTTGGTTTCACAATAGAGATTTGATATAAGTTGTAAGTATTTAAATACAAGATAATATCACGCTTAATAACTACAAAATTTTCAAAGAATTCGATTAAGTTATACAAATCATTAAAATTCTTGCAAATTCTTTCAAATGCATCTGCGTCAGCATAATTCATTTGGAATATGGAAAGATGTAAGTGAATAAAATAACCAGAAGATTGACGTGGAACTTTGGTATTAATATTGCTTTAAATAAATTGGAAGCGAGCATCACCAAGAATTAAATTGATCGAAAACGCCACAATGAGCATCAATCATCCTTGCAATTCTCTTAAAGTAGGCAGCTTAACAATCGCTATCGCAGTGATATTTAATGCGTTTCTGTCTCCACTGACATTATGGTGATCCAGTTCCTTGATATGTCCATAAAATTGTACAAGTGTGTGATAAGTATTTGTTGCAGACTGTACAATTGCAAAATGAAACTCAATTATTTGAAGATATTTTTTTATTACCATTTTGGTTGATAAAGTTTCGTATCTAATGAATCATTAAGGAACTCTAAAAATTGCCATATAATAATTAAACATGAAATTTATGCCAGAAAGAATTCTACTTCTTGTTTTCTGCGTGCATAAAAATAGTATAATAAAAAATAAAACTTACGAAATATATTTATTTGCAATGATTTAAATATTTTCCAGTAGTTTGCCTAAAAAGTTAAAAACTGTTGCGAGAAAATTGACATTGCGGCTTGAATAAAATTAAGCAAGGCTTTGCATTTTGGGTAAATAAAAAAAAGTAAAAACCCGCAAAGAAACAATGACAGCAAGTCACCCGCAAACTATTGCAGATAAAATATATTTTTTCCCACGAATCGATAAATTTTATTGCAATATTTATGGTCTTGTGTGAAAATTGTTGCTGTCTGTGGTGTCAAAGATTTGTGCATAAATTTTGATTGGAAAAAGCCGATAATATCTATGGCACAATTGCAATAAAAAACTATAACAATATATACCAGCAAACACTCAAGTTAAATCCTTAATTTAGGAAGATTTGACATTAACTTTTTTTCTTCAAATGTTCAAGCACAACAAGGAAATATTGTCCTCATTTAATAAATAAATAAAATAATAAATAAAAAAAAATAATAAAAACCACAATATTTAATTTAATTAAACAAGCTTAGATTAATAGAAGTTTTTTTTTCAATTGTAAGTGAGCAGACTTTTGACACAAAGTGTATGTGAGCGTTTACAAGGACTTTGATTAATGAATGTAAATTAATTAAAAAAAAGAGCACTGCGTGATAAAATCATTTTTGCTCAGTGATAAATAATAAGATGGAAGAGACATAGTGTATGATGCAATAATATAAATCTGCAAATATTTATAGCATCATTTTTCTTTTTTCATTGTCAGTCACATGCAATAAATAAAATTAAGTAGCAACTTTAGTGTATTTTTTAATAAATGCTTTTGAACTTTGATTCATAAATAATGATGTGATTTAATTGAATCAGTTTGTGAAATATAACAGAACTGTAATAAATATATTTTAAATTTATACGCTGGGCTTACGAAACAAGACAAGTTTTTTTTTAACAAGTTTTTCTTTAAGAAAGAGGGACTAAAGAAATCTCATTTATTTTGACAATTTGAGATCTATCATGGAAATATATATTTTTCCAATTAAGCTATTAAAAGACATCAATTTAGAAATTTTTTATAGACGAAAAGCTGTTTCATTTGGAGCCATAGAACTTCAAGTGAATAAAATGTTTTAAAAACAAAATTATTAAATGAAAATTTTTTACAGTGATTAAATCAATTCGGAAAGCTTCCATTGATTCGACTAAATCTATGTCATTTAATGATTTTTTCAAGGATATGTTGCGTGGTAAAACATAAAATACTAAACATTTTGCCTCTTGACGTTTTTAATATGTATCATTTTGATAAGAAAAGAAAGATTAATTCAAAGGGAAATCACCGGATGTTTAGTTAGTTGTAAAAAGGAGAGTGTGCCATTTACAATGGAAAACAATATCGAAAAAATGAACGCCTCGAATACGCTTGGGGAGGCCAATACTATTCATGAAATGTTCAATTACAAGTTCCCACATTTGCGGCGGTATGTCCTCGATAACTTCGCAAACTCTATGTTTGACGCCTTAATTCGATTATGGGCCATTGACGAAGATCTTATTTTTCATGTAACCCTAAAGATAAAAGTCTAAATGTGTTCTACCAAAAGATCTCTGTGGTCACTTGTGATTGCCTCTTCTAGAAATTACACGGTCAGAAACTTGAGTGTATCGTTGCTTGTGTGGCACTTAACACCGTTTTGTTGAAAATAAACGTCGTCCACATTAATATCTTCCAATTACGGCGATACAAAATGCTCAATTCCAAAGATCGACGAGAAATGGACTAACCTGAGTTTTACTTAATACTATCAGTAATTCTTGAGTGACATGCACGATTCTTCACATCACCCACTTGTCCCAACAGCTAATATTTTTCCACTAGTTTCACAATTGCTGGCCTAGAAGGTGCTTTACCACGGCCTCCCAAAATGCTTTTATTTTGCGATGTGGTACCGCGAGATTTTCACCATTTTTGTATTGAACTTTAATAATTTCAATGCGTTTGTTGCTGCGTATATCGTTAATTTTTTTTACTTGTCAATTGTCAAGTGATTACAGGTGAAATCATGTCAACTGTGAAAATGGCAGACTATAGAAAATGAAACTACTTGTTGGAACACCCCGTAAAAAAACAAAATTTTAAGAGAGTATAAAAATATAATTTTAAATAAATTTCTTTTAAGCGAGAGCAACAATAAGTGCACTTAAGGCATCATTTTAGTTTTTAGTATTACATGTCTTCATACTCTTTTATATAATAAAACCATCTTAATTTAATGGCATTTCTTTAACAATTGCTTTTATATGAATACCAGAGTATCTAACAATAAAATTACAAAAGTTTAATTTTATTTGCAGCATCATGTATAAAATACAAAAGGATTCACCATAAAAACAAACTGCCAGACGAACAAATGGAGTGCTGTGTCTACAACTCACAATATTCCACATTGTTGCACAAAAATGTTTTTTTTTAGCAATAAATAAATAAAAGTAGAAATAACAGAAAGAACGTTAACTGAAATCAAAAGCAAAGTGCATTAAGTTGGGGTGTTTGTTTTTATGAACAAAAAATGTTGTGAAAGTAATGCGAGACAAAAGAGAAGTTTTCACTTTAAGTATGTGTGAAAAAAATTACTTATTGAAGAGCTGTTTGTTTATATTTTTAAGAGCTTCTTATGTTGTGAGAGAAAAGTAATAATTATAATTTTGTGTGGGACAATAGAATTTGGGTCGGTGCGAAAAAAGAAAGTACTTTTCTAAGATTCAAATATATTTGATTCCAAAGAGAAACTTTTTTTAACGCTAAAAATACAACTTTTTTTTGTAATTCTGCGTTCTTTTAAGTCCAATCGTAACATTTTGTAAAGCGTGTTGCACAATTAAACCAAAGTTTAAATAAAACAAGAGACACATAAAGTACACATGAAGGGGGATAGTTGTTTATGAAATAATGCATCGGGAAAATGGCTTCAAAGGTCTTTTTGGGCCATAGACAGTCCTTTGCGGAAATTCGCCATGACCATTTTTCATTAATGTGTCTGAATTTCTCTGTTGCAGCATCTAATTTCCTCCTGTATTGCACGAGTGGTTGTGCGCTTGGTGCCATCGATTTTTGACTTCAACCAGAAAATATCTCCTGCGTAATAGAATTGTTTGTGGGCATTTGAAACTACATGTTGGCCACATCAATATTGGCCACATTAATATCAGCCACTTCCACAGATAGTCTATCGCGATATCAAGCACCAGTAACAGTCACTGCTTGACCAGCCTCATTTCCAAAAAAGTATGATTACAAAGTGACACGTTGAGAATCCCTTTTAGTTTTAAAAATTAGGGCGATCAAGATGCAAATATAATTTATCGCTTGGACTAAATTTGCATCCACTTGTTCACATTCAATAATCTATTCAACGATTTTTTTTTGCTGTTCATGGTGATTAAAAGCATTCAGAAATTGTAATTTATGATAAATATTTCTGATATTTTTCATGAATAAGATATCGAAATTTTTTTATTTATTTTTCACAATCATAAGTGAACTGCAAATACCTTCTGCTTTTTATCACTCATGAATGTGTAAAGCAAAATGTTTTACTAGTTTCTCAATATTGTATGAAAAGAAAAGCAACAAAATCCAGAACTTACATGAACAAACATGAGTGAGCGTGGTGTGAACATTTCGATGATGTGGTCATTAGGCTTTAGTTGTTGATTTAATTGAACTTTGTAAGCATGAGAATAAAAATGTTTAGTGAGTATACGCTGGACAGAGCATTTTTAAATGTTAAATTCTTGCTTCCACGAAGCCGAATTGATGTTATTCGTTATATATCCATACTCTCACGCACTGGTCCGGTAGTGACATTTGAACGGTTTGTTTTTGGATGATCAGTGTATTCAGCATCTCCAAATGATCCAGTCTCATTGAATTTTTCAATTAATCTCTTCATTATTCACGAAATTTAAACACTACGGAGACCATTTCTTGTGTGCAATTTTGGAACTGCAGCCGCCCAACTTTTATTATTATTATTATTATTATTATTTTCTTAACAAACATAAACTGAGAAGCCGTTTGGGAATATCTGCTGAAAAGCTCGGGAATTAAAAGCAGGAATCGAACTTGAAACCATCACACTAATAGTCTAGTTCACTATCCAGTAGACCATTATTATTATTATTATTATTATTGTTCAATAACGAAAACACGTTATACTATCGTGTAACGCTCGCTATATTTGTTCCAAACACAAACTGTGAACTGTCAAATTTTTTCTAGAGCTGACAACACTTTCCTGCACAAATGGCAGCAAGTTAACATTTTGTTTTAATTTTGTAACACTCTCTACATTGTTGTTGCTTTATTTATTTCTCCTGAAAATTTTAATCCGGCATCAATATGAAAAATTCATGTAAATTTTGCTTAGTCCCCGAATAAGCGAGAGCTGTCGGATCGGCTAAAAAAACAAGAGTATTGCCAATTTAAGCTTCTCCGCCTCCAAAAGCCTCGTTTTAATTAATATTCAACACTATCTGGGCGCATGCTAACGCAATGCAACGCAACCACACAGCAATCTCATCCATACAAATATTTTTTATTCTTCCTGCATTTTGCATTCTTTAGCTATTCATTTTAAATAACTTTTACAAGAATGCTAAGCAAACAAGATGGATGGCAGTTCATTTATTTTTAATTTTAATTTTTCCAAGGCCTTCTACATAATCTTCAATTTGAACAATTTTTTAGTTGTTGTTGAGGTTTCTTTCTTAGTTGTGCGGTGTACTGTTGTTGAATTAAAAAAAGAAAAATAACAACAAGTTGGCGAACACGTAAGAAATGAATGAAATAATGGAAATTATCTCGCAACTCCATTGAGCGTGAATAAGTAACAGTGGGAAGGAAGATGATCTATAATTTGCAAGATTTGAGTTTTTCAAGAACTAGATAGAAAATTCATTTTTTCATTAAATACTTGAAAACATTCCGAAACAGCATAGAAATATGTAATCAGTTTAGTAAATTTTCTTATTATAATAATTTTATATACCAAATAAAGTTTGGGGACAATACAGGTTTCCACTCCAAGTATGGGGTGTTCCAATCAGTCAGACGTTTTATTTTCAGTAGTCTGCCTTTTTAACACTTGTCATGACTCAAGCTGTAACTGCTTCACAGATGACAAATAAAAACAGCGCCATCGATAAAATTGAAACGGTATACGCTTCAACAACGCATTGAAATTATTAAAATTCCCTACAGTTTGCAAAACTACGAGTAAAACAGTTTTGTTAAGAGTTAAGTCTTTATGAAAAAAAAAACGGTGTAATGTTGTTTGCGTAATGCCCAATTCCAAAGATCTACGAAAAATGTACCAAACTGGGTTTCCTTTAACGCTAGGCTGCAACAACAATGCTCTCAGTGGTTCTCAAACGAAGTGTACGATTATTTACATCACTTATTTGTTCCAACAGCTCAAATTTTTCCTCAAAAATGCTGGCCGAGAAGTTCCTTCACCACGAATCCTCAAAAATGCTTTATCGTTACGAACTAAGAAATTTTAAAAATTTTTGTGGGAAATTTTAATAAAAATTTTATTGATGGCGCAATTTTTACTTGTCATCTGTTAAGTCGTTTCAGGTTGAATCATGATAGCTGTTAAACGGCGGGCTATTGAAGATGAAACGTCTTATTGGAACATCCTGTGTAATGTGTCCTCCCGGTTTTAAGTGGCTTTTCCATAGTGTCCTTAATTGTAATTGTGTTCTTAGAAGAAGAAAGACTTAAAACCGTATTCATAATGAAAAGTTATACTCTGTGTACCAAACTTATCCAGCGCATATCTAAAATCTATATCTGGTGCTTTTTATGGAAATTTCTAAAATTTGTTAGTACAGTACAACCTCCATAATCCGGACAGTTATAGTTTCAGTTACTCTCCAGATCAGTGGATCGTCCGGACTACAGTTGAAATGAAATGTTAAATGCAATTTATACACATTATTACATATACATATTATTACAACTTAAATTTTTTATGGTCATTCTTATTAATACTAATAATATTTAATGGATTAAAAAATAATAGATGAAGGTTTCATAATGCAAAGCCATTTATCGATCCGACAAAATCCAGCCTTTAACTAAAAATAATTTTTAATAATGGCCCTTAATGTTTTAAATTTATAAATTTTCCCATATTAAATATTTTGCATATTCAGTCTATTATTAAAAAGATTTCAAAATTGATTACTGAGGTGCGCAATGTGTCTATGGTAATGAAAGTCAATTGTGTATTTGACATAAACAAATTATTTTAAATTTTTTTTATAAACTACTAGAGAAACACTGTCTGCGTTGGTGGACATTACAATAATATACATTTACGTCTTTGCGTTAAGAATGAAAACTTCTATTTTGTACGGAAGAAACACAGCATCACAAAAGTGTGTAATCAGTGAAAGTGGATGAATGTATTGATTAGAAAATTGATTGAGTAGTTCTCGAGTTAAAAAATGCTGAACATAAGACAATTTGTTTTAATTCAAAGTAATTATTATTTTGGCTAAAGTGCGTAACATTTTTGTAGAAAGATTTGGTTATGTGACAATATTCCAAAGGCACAAGGGAAAATATAACATCAATTAATTTCAGCTTAAACGGTACAACAGAAACGACGAGCCGCTAGACTCCCATCATCAGTGTTCGTGTGTGATTCCATGTATCCGCAACTGTTTAAATAAGACAACTTATTTTTATATACATTTATAGATTTATAAAGAAATAAGTAACAGAAATAAATCTTCAAAGAAAACTTGCAGTGGGATCAGGATGAAAAAGTCGATTATATTGTGGCAGAAGTTTTTTCTTTCAAGTTATTTTTTTCTCTAAATAAAACTTTGTTAAATGATACAAGTTTTTTTAGTTAAACTATAAAAAGCCATTGTCTATTGTAAGATTAGTACAAGGACTATGAATAGTCCTATAGATATGCAATGCACAGCCTTTCATTATGACTTCTGCCGTTAGTTGTTGAAATATTTCATATTTCAGTTTTTTATACTTTGTGTAGTTATCCAGCCCATAGTGTTTTAAGTAAACTACCATTATGATAGATTTTCTTACTTACTAACTGGCAAATAAATAAACTTAACAATGCTTTGTAATTAACGCTTGTAATAAGATCGCGATTAAATAATGTTTTTTTCTTCTCGATGAGCGAAACGTTGGTCAAAGTAGTTACTGCGAGTAGTCAAATAGTAAAAAATACAGTAAAAACTAATTGAAGTGACCCCATAGTTCTGACAATAGTTAAAGAATTCACCGGCTAACAATGAGCAATCGAATTGGTTCTGCAATGATTACAATAGACTATTTCAGATTTGAGTAACCAATCTGAAGTGAACAATTTGACTGTCTAAGTGGCAAATTAGTTAATTGATTTAGCACAAATTTAACTCCCAAACCAAGCCACAAGGACAGCGTAGAATCCTTTTTGAAAATTAAAGTTAAAGCACTTTCAACACTGCAGGAAGTATAAATAGGAAACTGACATCAAAGAAAAGAAGAAAACATTGTTACTTTGATACTTGAATACTCGGAGGAGAAAAAAAATAATTCATTCAGTTTACTTTTAAACATGGCATCCTTTTCGTTTCATAAGAAAAAAAAAACAAAGCAAGGGAAATAAGAAAAATAAATTAAAAAAAATATAAAAAACAAGGAGAAAGAAAAAAATAAACACTTCTTGTAAGTTTTTTTCATTTTGAACAGGCGCTGGAAAATGTTGGAAACATGACACCCAGCATCATAATTTCACTGCGGTTGGCAAAATAAACAGCAGAATGGAGTAAAAAAAGTAAAATGCAAAATAAAATTAAAAAAGGTACACAACATCACCATCAATTTTATTTTTGTATTTTTACACTTTTGTGTGTGTATGGCTGTGAGTTTTTTATATTTTATTTTTTTTTAACAAACACTACATAAAAGTTTAATTAATTTAAACGTTTACATTACATTCTGTGTCTGTCTGCATTATAATATATTTTTCTTTTTACTTTTAGTTTTACTTTATTTTTTTTCGTGCAGTTTCTTTTTTTTTAATTTTCATTTTCATATAACGACTGTAATACGGCGAATTCAATATCAGTTAAAAAACACAGAGAAATATTCATTAAAACGAAAAATGTATATTTATAAACAGTTTTTTAATTGAAGAGAAAAAAAAATAGTTTTAATTAACAGCAAAGCGAAAAACCGTAAGTCAGAAACTTTGTTTTTTCTGATCTAAAGAACACTTCCATTCATAATTAGAGTGATAAATTTATTATAGAAATTATATATAAAGAAAACTTTTTTCAACTTGTATGAAAAAGAAAAAAATTAAAAAAGTTTTTGCAAGCCAGCCATGTTCGATTGAATTTGATTTATTTACACAAACTAAAATATGAATGACATTTATGGAGTTGAAAAGCGTGCACACACACACACACATGCACACAATTACCAAATTCCTTATTAAGTCTTTCACAAAAAATGTATACATGAAAATATCAGATTTATCTTTGCCAAGAATTATGGATATTTTTTGATAAATCCATCACCAAAGGATGCACCAATAAAATCGCAATCAGTATCAAACAATAAACCTTTACAATTGCAACAAAATACAGTTAAAAGTGCAGCCACCACCATTGAATGCATTAAGGAATGTTAACAAACTAACAACTTTAGTTACAGGACAATCATTGCAGATTTACTGAGGATTGATGGTAGCGCAATCGTTTATAAGGGGAAATTAAAGGAAAGACAACAAACAGCAACCTCAATAATGTCGCTCCAAAGCTGACCGCATGATTTCTATTTACAACAAGATTAAGTTTTTGTTTTGCAACCGACCCAGAGCGACCAGTCCCCACCCACTCACGACAAGATAAACAGCCATCAGCAGTGTTCACAGCGAGTGTAACTAGTTGCATTAGGATTGTAACTACAGTAACGACCTTTTAACTAACATTATTGGGTTGCATGGACATCCGGTCTGTTTGTCTGTCTGTCTTTTTTCTCTGCCTTTTCGTCGTTTTATTGTAGTTGGTAGAAACAAGGTGCATTTCATTCTGTTAGTTTTTTGTGGTTTTTCCTTTCTTGTGCTTTTGTAGCAACCATATGGAGAACAATGTAAATGCTTTGATATGCTATTTTTTATCTCTTAAAATCCTGATCTCTTCATTGAGTCCTTTAATATTGATGGGAATACATTTGTTTTGGCCTTCTTGTAGGATTTCGTTGCCATGTTTTCTTATTTTTCTTTAGCTGCGATGAAATTTCTTGTCAATGATTGTTGGCAACAGTGAAGGGAAAAAATTTAACATTATTTCAATATCGGATTTGCGAAAATTCATTATATAATAAATGGTGTCCCAAAATTAACGCAAGATTTGAATTTTCCGACATTTGTGCAGTAAAGTGTTAGTATCTAAAAAAAGAAATATTTGGCAGCTGGCACCTTGGAGCATGAAAAAATTAAGGTAGAATAACGAGCTTTCATTTCACTGAAATACAGTTTTAGTTTAATTTGAGAGATATTGTTTGGCTCGAGAACGCTAATGGTATGGTTAAGCTACCTCAAAGTCAGTACTGATTTCTGCTGCCAGGTCGATGATTAAAAATACTACTTTTTTAATAAAATTAATTTTATGTTATAAAAAATTCTTAATAAAGGGTTTCCAAAACAACCGCAAGATTCGAATAAAGAAAATAAAGTTTGTAGTTTTTTCATTATTGTGGAGATTTTTTAATGAAATGAAAGCAGGTCGTTCTGCTTTGTAACACCTCGTTTTTACAAGAAAACGAAGAGAACATGCAATGCTAAACATAATTAATACCCTACAAAAAAAGAGAATTAATTACAAATCAGACAATTGCACTTACACATATCGCTACACAATAAACAAACCCAGAATTGGGAAAAATAAAAAGTTTGTAAACAGCAACTGACAAAGCTTACAAGTTTGAACAACTGACAACTCTACAACACATTAAAATTTAATTATTATTTATCTTCAATTAACAATTAAGTCAACTTATTCTAAGTCATTTGTCGTTATTAGAAAATATTAATTCTCCGAAGATGATTAAAATAATAAAATTAATAAAATAAAATTTAAAGAAGAGTTATTATTTTATATTATTTTATTTAAACAGACCTCAAGCCGCACAATTCGTTAACTTATATATTATAAAAGGTTTACAAGGCAACACATTCATAAGAAACTCAGATTGCAACTTTAGCTAAAGAATAACTTTAAACTTTAAACAAAAAATTAAAAAAAAATATTTATCGAAATTTCTTTGAGTTATTTTTTATGTCCCACGGAACGTTTGTGTTCCGAGTGCGAATTCGGCAAAAATTAATGTTCGCTGGATATTCGGGCATTTGGTAAAATTGTCGTCGAACTTTGTATAAACTCTTGTACATATTTGCTCATCAACAAAAATACGCAGAAATGCAACTTCATAAAATATAAATTCTAAAATGTTTTCATAATTAAAGGTTTTTTTGGGTGCCAATTTTGATTTTATTAAAAAAATAAATCACTAGAATTAAAATATTTTCAGATTTATGGGGTTTTCTTTTCCAAAAAAAGTGCAAAATTTTTTGCACCTTTTAATGAAAATTTGCATTTACAATGATTTTTTGAAATAGTGAGTTTATTTGAAGTCACTTACAAGGAAAAGTCTTTGTCTTAAGAAATCTTTGAATGACATTTTCTTTCATAAAAAAGTAAAATAAATGTTACATTTTTCTTAGAGTAGAAAACTGCACTAGTTTCGGTCCGGAAAAAGTGAGTTTTGTTGCACACTAAGTATTGTCTTTCAAGTGGTTGAGGCATTTTGGCCAACCCTCTGATTCACTAAGTCGAACACAAACGTCTTGTTGAAAATAAAAATAAATTCGACTTTTAAATTTTTTAAAAACATCTTAAAAATTCTCAAGTGATTTTTTAAAGAAAGAAATTTGAACATTCACACTAATGGTATCATTTTGTGAAATGAAACGTTTCACAAAAAAAGTATGAAAAGTAAGCAGACTTTTCTATATTGAGTTTTTTTTTCACACAAATTGCAACCGTCTAGAAACGATTTATTTTACAAAATGAGAACCTTCCTTAAAACAACAGAAACATGCAAATAAAAATTTAAAATTAATAAATAAAAGAACTTAAGTTTGTTTTTGTTTCTTTCTATTTTGGAGAAACATTCCCACAGTCTTTGATGACTGAACGAAATTAAATTTTCCTTCAATTTAAGCAAATAGAAAAGTAGATTATACTTCTTTGTAAAATCTGTAATTATCTTCTGCTATATTTTTGATCTTACATGCACAGCTGCCATGTACCGGCATTAGTGTTTAAGGTTAAATGTGTTTTATTTCAAATAAGCAGATTCAAAGCTGAAAATATTTCTCTTTTTTTCATGTTCTCAGCTGGTTGTGCAAATAAATAAAGATTAAATGATTGTAGTATTACCTTTGATTGACTTTATGCAGACCGCAGATACAGATAATCGGCTTACGAAAAATAAAACGGAAATCTAAGGAAATATTCAGCTTAAATCCTTATACGATAACAAAGCAAGGAAACCAATTAATTAGAGAATTCAAATATGTTTAGGCCACTAAAGTTAACTTTTTGTAGCATTAAAAATATTGTGCAATTTCGCATTTTAAAAATCACTAAACAAAATATTAAAATAAATTCATAATAGTAAATTTAAATAAATTTGATTTTCTTAGTCATACAATCCCTTTGCTGTTGAAAATATCAACTATTTTAATTTGTGATTGTCATAATTCCCTTTTTGTTTTAAGTTGTTGAAAATAATAAACTAAATTAATTATTTAGCATAAATTATTTACAATATACTTAAAATTATTGCCATAATGTTAAATAGATAAATTTGTTTAAATTAATTTCGAATTAATTCATTGCAAATAATGAGAAAAATAAACGCCAAAAAGTTTTTAAATAAAATTATTATATATTAAATATGCAAAAATATGCAGGCATGACGACGGTAAAAGAGTGTCCTTAACCATGCACATGCCATGGGGTGGAGAGATACGGAAATGTAGCTGATAAATTCTTCATGGTTAGTGCGAAATATGAATTTTAAATTTTGCAGAAAGTATTTTTAAATTATCTCCTACAGGCATCACATCTCAGAATGAAATTTATTGTCATGAATTTGTTAAAAATATATTACATTTTTTAAATGAATTTAAAGGAATTCAATATTTTTAATAAACCCAATTGGGTTTAGAGGATAGAAAATGTATTTAGAATGGTAAGTTAAATAAATTTATCAAACTAATTAACCAATTTAATTGCATTGATTTTAGAACGAGTTCTTTGGCATGACATTTAAAAATAAATTTTACTCATCGACTAAAAAATACCACCAAAACTTTGCTGGAAATGAAATGGCTGCAAAGATTTTTAATTGTTAAGAATTCCAGTGGTTTTTTAATCGCAACAGTTTTTGCGTATGTAAAGTAATTTAGCCACGTAATAACTTTCTTACTTACTTAAGTGGCCTTTAAAGCACGTAGAATAGATTTCCAAGCGCATCGGTCTTCTGCGCGTCTTCTCTTATTTATGATATAAAGTTTCGAGATGCCTTCCACCATTTGATCTTTTCATCGAATTTTCGGTCTTTCCATTCTGCGTGATCCATCACCAGGTTCGTACTTAAATGAATTTTTAGCTGCATCATCTTCATTAATTTTTACAACGTGACCTCGCTAACGTAATCGTTGTAATTTAATACGCTTAATTGTGTCAATATCGGAATATAGAGCTCATACAGCTCGTAGTTCATCCGACACCGATGTTCTCCTTCAACGCAAATTGGTCAATAGATTTTACAAAGAATTGTTCTCTCTAACATTCCAAGTACTGCCACGTCTGCTTGCACAAGTACATAAACAGATTTGTAGTAATTAAGAGTGATAAGCTTAAAGTTACGAGTTGGTCTAATTGAAATGCAAAAGATAATTTTACTAAGCAGGAGAGCAGAATCAACTTTACCACGAATCAATTGCAAACTGTCACCGTAAATTTTTTTACCATTTTTGTAGTGAATTTTAATAATTTTAATGCGATTGTTGAAGCGTACGTATATCATTCCATTTTTATTAATGGTGTAATTTTTACTTGTCATCTGTCAAGTAGTTACAGGTTTAGTCATGACATCTGTTAAAATTATGGCCTATTAAAAAAGAAACGTTTTATTGAAAGATCGTGTACGTATAAAAAAGCAAAGTGGAAGAGAGGTGCTTTCATGAAATTCAAATGGTCGCCGCAAAGCTTTTTTCACGTGTCACAAAAAAAAATTAAATAAGACTGCTTCCAAGAGTCAAACCTGACGTCTGTGAACCGAGTAGTGCAACTTCGCATCATCTTATAATATTTTTTGTATATTTTGCTGAAAATTTACACTCGATTTCTCAAAGAAAATTTTTTTTAAGATACGTGAAGATAACTTCGCGACGACGAAATGTTAAGAATGCAAATTTCTTGATAGCACTTGAATCAATACATTAAACGAAATCAAAACAAAATCTCTTTTTAATGTAATTAAATTGTTTTCTTCCTCAATGTAGCGGCAATTTAGTTCGTTGCAAAACGTGTTAACACATTTTGGCTGATGCAAAATATAATTTCGTCAGAGACTTCACTTCTTCAATGCTCTTCACCTTTTTGATTATTTTGATAATGGTTTTAAAAAATAATGCCACCATAATACGCTGGTAGTAAATCCAGACTCATCGCTAAATGTGAGTGTTGTTTTCAATGTTTGTCTGTCTCTTTGTCTATTACAAATAGATGTCTGCTGGCATGAAGCTATATTTTACATTTTCATTTGAACACAGATTTAGTTGCTGATATACATTTTATATTTATTTTTGGGAGGAAAACAAATAGAAAAACATACGTACAAGTTTGACAAACCTTCAGCCGCTTATACGTTGTAATCCTAGAACACGCAAAGGAGTTCTCATACACACACGCATATGTGTATCGCAGAGTGTGGCTTAAGCAGACTTTTCTTTGTTTTTTAAATTTTAATGCAAATAATTCTTTTATTTAAATTTCGGTTTTCGCTTTTCGCTTTTGTGCATCTTTTTTGAAGAAATTTTTTTTTGCAAATATAAATCTCATCGTTATTGTAACGCAATTGTCTGCAAAAGCTTTTCTAATCAAATAATATTTTTTTTTATTTAAATAATTTTATTATAATATCCAACGTACTTGCAAAGTATTGAAAAATGACAGCATTTTTGTCTAAACTTTTTATATCATTCTATTGTTTTTCATTTTTTTTTTCTTTTTTATTTTAGCTAAAAGTCTAATACTTGTTTGTGCACAGTTGTGACAATTTTTGTGCACAAAAACTACAAAGAAAAAAATTAATATATTTATATTTTATTCTTTTTAGTTCGTATTGTTTCAATAATGGTGCATGTACGTGTGCGAGAGAATATTTTTCTGGTTGCTGCTCATGTTACAATTTTGAAAATCTTTACGGATTTAAAACTTCAAATTTAGGTTGCCGTATTGTTAATAAAAAATAATAAAAAATAAAATCACACACATTCATGTTTTTGTAAATTTGTGTTGTTTTTTTGAGTTTCAACAAAAATCGAAATTGCTATTGTGTGAATGTGTCTTTGTATACAATAAATGTGGTTGTATAGATATGTGTGTGTTTGTGGGTGTGTGTGTGCGTGTATGTGAGCTTTTGTATTTAAGTGGCCTGTGTATGCGAAAGGCATTTTGTGGTTTGTTTTGTGCCTGTGTGGGTGAGTATTTGTGTGATTGTTTTAGGATTATTGTTCGTAATACATACATATTGTTCTTTATTTATATATATATTTCTGTTTCAATTTCAATTTTTTATTTTTTATTCTTTTGGTTCGCTGTCTTAAGCTGAAGCATTAAATGGTAAAAAAAGAAACGTGTTTTTGAAAAAACCCAAAAAATCATAAAACGAAAACTATGTATCTATAATCCAGAGGAGAGGCAATAACAAAATGACAGGTAATATAAAAGCAAAGTGACTATACTCTGCTTGAAAACGATAAGGAAAAATTTAAAATCTTTTACAAAGTTCAAGGTGTAATTTTTGTTGAAATTTAGTTAAACGAACAATTGAACAGAGATTTCTTTCATGGCGAACGATCAAGCCAAGATACCCTAGAGGGAAAAGAACCGTCGCGTGACTGGTTCCCAAGCAACCGGTTCGAGTTCCGAAACTTTATAAAAAGATGTACCTGCAACTTTTAAATGGCTTTGTAATTGGAGGGGGTCAATTGACATAATTAATATACTCGGTGACAGGTTTACGTAATTGTCCTGTGGTGGTATTCTTCGTACCATTCTCATTAATGGTTTCTTAAAAACTTGTAATAGAACTATTCTAGAGTAATCTGTCCAATTTCAGTCCTCAATGAACATGCCACAGAATAATTCCTTAAGGCCTTCTATAAAATCTAGTCCTTTGACGACCTATCAAAGAATGAGTCCAAAAGCTTCACAACAATAAATCTAAATGTAAAAAATGTATTTAAAAAAATAAAAATTTTATTATATTTTTTATTATTCTATAGGGTAAAATAAATTTAAGAAACCAGTCTGCAAAATATTGCAGCAGTAAATAAATTGCTGTTATAGATGCACCGACATGTAACAGCTCGGTCAATAATTTGCTTTAGGAGACTTTTGAGAAAAAAATTATGGCAAGGTGATGGTTTACGAATGCTTAGCTGCGATTATTGCACAATTGCTGTATTTAAGAACGTACTCTATATGGCTGGCATCAGCTTTTCAGTCGTTATAACTTCGCTTGAAATTAAGATAAGTTTCTGAAAATTTTTTTTGGTCTAAATCACCAAATACATATTTCTTTTAATCAGATAATATCTTAATTAGTGTAATCTATGAACACAAATAAAAAAATAGAAAAAGATACTGAAAAGTTTTTGCTTCCAAAAATCTTAAAAAACAAAATGTAAATCTTCCGATCTTGAGCAGAGTGAGGGAATTTCGTAAGCGTTTTTGTTCTAGTTTTATGATACGTCCTCTTTTCACTAGTCTCGATGCAGGAATTTTTTGTACAATTCCAATTTTCACCAGTCATAGCACAGCTACGTTTAGGACAATTGGTACAACAATTTCTGTATAGTAAAAACAACACAGTTGCAAGTTTTGAAATCGGGTGTCACAGAAAACTCACAAATTTGAAATGATTTTTGCAATATTCCGGCCTGTTCTGAAATCACGGCGATTTCAAACCACGTGATTTCTAAAAATAAATTCTTATTATTGGTGCTTTTATTACTATTTTTACGTTTTTGGTGTTAAAAATGGAATATTTTATTCGAACTTCGAATTTCATGAATCGTACGATTTACAAAGCACTAAAAGAACTGCTTTTAATTTTTAGAAATCAAGTGATTTATGATGTCGTGATTTACAGGCCTGATTAACAATTTTTTTAAATTTGTTTTAAAACAAAATTTTCATTTTTATTTCAAAGATATCTCCGCTGCCACTATTTCCCTGGCAGGGATCCAGTTTTACGAGGCGAAACTTTAAATGAAACATATAATTTTAAAACATATTCTGTTTTATAGCGGAATGGAAACTGGGTATATTGTATTTGTTTGGGAAAGAGAAATATCCACTTTCTGTAACGAGCTGATTAGTACCTGCTACCGCTGCTAGTGGAAACCGGAAGCCAAATAAAATCATCAACTCTATTACTTCCGCAACAGCAGTACACTATTGCAGTGGCAGCAAAAGTTTCTACGCAAGAAGAAGGAGGCGGCAAACATAAAAAGAAGAAAGTACAGAGTACTTATATCTAATGCCTTGCAAGTATAACGAAGACCAACAGTCGTAAGAAACAAGTACAAAAGACTCTTAAAGAAAAACTGTCGAAATAAGGGACAGGCTGAGAGTCATGCACGAGACGATGTGAGCAAATTGGAGAGCTGCAGCTTCAGGAAACAAGAGTAACCAAAACAACTAGAGACGAATTGCACATATTATAGGAATATCAGATTATCATCTGCCAAACAAAACCCTGCAGGAGAGTACAGACAGGACAAGGGCGTGAGGAAACACAACTCAAAATATATGTACATTAACGTAAAAGTTATCGGAGTAGACAATAAATTATCCTGTAGAATAATTGCTAACCGGCGCTTAAAGTGGCATAACCTGAGCCAAAAGCTCTACTTCGAAAGCTAGAAGAGCACTGTGATCTGTATTAAATAGGATTACTTTATTTTCGTGTATCTATTTTATTTGTTTGTGGTATCACAGCTTCTAAACGAATGTCACAATTTCTATTCAGTTTTTTTTTTTTGGTTTGAAGGGTGAATTAACTGAAAGTAAAAAATAAATTCTTTCAGCGCTTTGGCAGCTTCGAATACGTGGTTCTTAAAATGAAAAATTTATGTTAATGTAATTGTTTTCCGAACTCATTTGGCTGTTTATTCATAAAGATTATTATTGACCTAAAGTTCATCAGGAATTGATTATGAGAAAATATTTCACAGGAAGTCGTCTATCATGTAACTTTATATCAAATAATTATAAATTTTCCCTTGTTCCTTTGGATTTTGGTCTTATATATAATTTTATTGTGACTAAAAACATTACCACCTTTATCCTTATATTTTTCGCTTTAAGTTTTATTAAATTTATATAAAATATTGTTAAAAAAATTAATTTATTTTTTAATTTGTCAACCCTCACTTTAAAAACTTTTTTTTTCGAAAATATCTATGCAAATGCAAATAATATAGTTAAATTAAGCAAAAAATAAAAACCCTTAAACATTTTCTGAAATAAAGCCACTGTATTATGTGGCATTACTGTGTTGAACCGCAAAATGATCCACACAACCAAATCATTTACAAAGTAAAATGTAACACACAATTTTCCTACGCAGTCATACACTCTCTTACAATTAGAGTGTTCAAAGTAAGAGTTTTTTTGGGAAACCGGTTTTCGAATTGCTCTTTTAAAAAAACCCAGCTGCGAATGTGATTTTGTGCAAAATAAACAGTTAAGCACTTTTTATAAAAAGTATCCAGCAAATGCTTGGTAATGACTTTCATTAACAACGACATACTTTTCGACATAAACTGCACATGTAACGTCTGCAGTATTTTACAGTAGTTACTCAATTAATTACTATTAAATAAACATATTATTATAATTTATTCTCTGAGTGGCATGAAAGTCAAGCTGGCCTTTATCAACGGTGCAACGCCTCGCGAAGAAAAGTTGATTTACTTTAAATTGAGTGCATGTTTGTAAAAGCCGGAGTAGAAAATAAACAAAACGAAACGTTCACTTTCGTTGTAGTCACCCACTTGGGCGGACTATATTAAGACATCATTAATATTTAAATTATCATTCTTTAAAGTGGGAATATGAAACTTACAAAAACCACAAGCATTTCTTAATTCAGCGACGATTTTGAGATATCCTGTCTAAATACAGGATCTTACAAAAATTATTTATTTGGTTAATAAAAACCACAAAAATTATTTTTGCTGAAAAACCTGTTAAAAAATCGGTCTGTCGAATTATTTGAAAAAAAATGTTTAAAAAATATTATTAAATATTTTTAAAAGTAAAAAGGGGTGAACTTTTCGAATACTCTACTTACAAAGCATAGAAATGAGGGCGAGAATCCTTAAAACAAAACAGAAATACTAATTTACACAAACACATTCAAGCAACAGTAGAAATAGATTTTTCTCAATAAAATAACAATAATCAAATCAGCCATACACAAACACACTCCTCATGATAACAGAAACCGACACACAAAGTCAAGATGAATATCAATGTATTGGTATTAAGGTAATTGATCAATGAATTATCTTCATCTGCCATAAATAAATTTGTTAAATGGAAAAGTAATTAAACTGAAAGTTGTGATGTGGGGGAATAAAAATAGAAGCTCTTTTGCCCCAAAAATAAGAAAAACGAAAACTTTTTTTATTAAATTTTTTGTAGAATGATAAAACGAATGTTGAATATAATTGAGTGGAATTATGTGCGTTAAAGGGAAATTGAGAAGAAGAAATAAAATTTAATATCTTGAAATTTATACGAATATTGATGTTAAATTTAATATGAAAATTGATATTAAAGAATAAACTTTTTTATATTTAATAAAGTTTATATTTTTGTGAGGAATTATTGTCAAAGCTCAATAAATGGAAAAAGTTTCAAAAGAATGAATCAACTATTAATGGTTGTTTGTGGAGTACAAAAGAAAATCATATTAATGCCGACAATTTTTATGCTTAAAAATAAGAGGAGTATTTTATATTTGTATTTAATAGTAGGAAATAAAAGCTTAAGGATCTCAAACTTTTTCTTAAATGCGCTTTTTATTAATCATAAGGCATAGATAATATCTTAATGAGCCACAAGTGAATTGCGTCTCTTTTAGAAAAACAAACACTTAAAGTGAATTGAATCTTGATGCAGGTGAAAGTTAATTCTGAACCAGTGCTTTAAGTGAATCGCTTTCCCATGTACTTTTATCAGGAGACTCCATAGACCAAATATTAATTCCTTATATGCTTGTGGCAGGACCTTTATACTGGTTTAATATATTGTTAGAGTTGGTGCGGGGTGTTTCTGTGTTATCCCTATAGCACTTTATTTATTTTTTTTCTTTAGCTCAAGTGTGTTCTGAGCTACTTGGTAGGCTTCTACTGATAAATTACCAGGAGCCTGAATATGAGAGTTAAAAGCAGTCTGTAATTGCCAGATTGATTCTGATTTTATTTGCCATCAACTTTATTATTTATACAATTTTTGTTAACATACTTTAACTTAACTATTACACAAAATTTGTTAATTTACTTAGAAACTATCTTGATTATTGTTTACTTGCTGAATTTCAAACCAGATCAGTGCTTATATTTATTTATTTATTTTAAATTAATTCCGAATTAGTTCAATACTCATATTTCATTTCACTTAATACTTTTGCGTTTATTTTATTTTATTTTATTAAATTCTTTTGCGTTTGCTTTTTTCTTGGTGACAAAGTGTCTGTGCTTTACAATATTTTTTTAAGAGAAATAACAATTCTGGCAATTTGGGAAAGGAAGAGTGTAGAAAGTACATATGATGAAAGTGAGAAAACCAAATTAATTCTTTTAAAACTCTGCTATGGTGCGCTTTGCTAATTTTTAAAGCAGTTTTGCTGCGTCTTTAGTATCAATTAAGGTACGGTCACATTGGGGAAACAGTTCATTCAAATATGTTTGATTATGTTTAAACAAAATGTTTTTAACTTTTTGCAAAATTTGTTTTCTGGTCATACTACGCACATTTTTTTGTCACTGGTTATTTGTCAAACAGCTTTCAAATGACGTTAAGTGCATACATGAGGAAATATTTTTTCCCTGTGGTCACAATTAAATTAATTTTTTCCCATAGAAAACATTTAATCAAATATTTGATGAAATATTCGACGAGGGAGAACAAGCACTATGTAAATTCTCCCACACTTCTCTCAAATTTATACTCTTTGGATATGACAAAACAAAAAAAATATTGTTCTCGTGTGTGAATGTTCGATAACTTCATATCGAGTGCAGTGCGTATGTGAATTGTTTTTAACTGGTGCCTGATAATTACGTATACGCAACAATGCTGCTGATTGGCTACTTAACAAATTTACAAATAATAAATTGCTTTTAAAAAACATATTTGTTTAAAATCCATTAATTTTTAACACTTAACAAATTTTTATATATATATATTGCCGCAAATACACATAAATTGAATTCTATAAGTTGAATTATTTTCTTTGATTGCAGAACATAAAATTTATTATTCTAATTCAATCACTAAAATTTGAATGCTTAATTTCCGAAAGTTTTGTCATACTTTAAAACTTTAGCTCAAAATAAAGAGTTGCTTGATTAAAAAAAAGGACACGTCACATTCAGAAGCCCATTGTTGCGACTAACATCAAACTAAATCAAATTCTTGTAGAACTCTGACGAAAACCTCTCTTTTTATTTCATACAATCTTTTGATTTCCTAAATCTATAAATTTTTCACAACATTTTTTAGGGGATTATAAGGCGTAGTTATCCAAATAAATCTCAGCCTTTGTACATAATCAACTTCTTTAGATATATTTTTAGGCGATAGACCTCATACCCCAAAATTTTTCAATATTTTTTGTCAATAATTTGAATAAAATAAATTTTTGTCTATATTATTTTCTTAATGAATTGAGTGTTTAATAATAAAGCATCTTCGCTACTGCTTTTCAAAATATATTTTATTATTTTAAATTGTTTTATTGAATACTAATTTAGTTTATTAGAATCCACAGTAAATATATAAGCCCTTTTTTAAATAAGGTTTATGACAAATCCAAAAATAGGTTACAAAACGAAACAAAGGTTTTTGCTGACGTTTTATATAAAACTAATATTGTTGGGTTTTTTTCCAACAGGCAAATATAAACATGGATATAAACGCATTTTATGCACTTTTATAAATATAAATGCAATAAAGTTATGTTTAAAAAAAGTATAACACATAGTAAGAAATAATACAATAGCAAAAAACTAAAATAAAAAATCATAAAAAAATGCTAAGAAAAGATAAAACAAACTGAAATGTTTAATGGATTTTACAATGCAAAATGTTTTAATACTTTTGTTCATATAAATCTTCAATGTATAACAATGAATAAAGGATAATGTTTTAAAATAGACATGCACAAACTTGCTTTCATATACCCATGCATTCATTCTATGTGTAGAAAAGTTATTATGAACAAGTGCATGTGAGTGTGCTGAAAATTGCATTGTTTTTAAAATACAAACACAAATGTGCGTAGTAAACATATTTATTTCATTTTATATGTACGTGTGCGTGTATGTGTATGTGTATGAAAGAGAAACAACGTAAGAGAAGAGTTATATGTTGGCATAAAGGATAATTTATAGTTTTACTCTATTTTTTGCAGTTGTATACAATACAAAATGTCTACTCTTGCCCGCTCCTTCATCATTTATCATCATTTCTTACTGGTTACATCGGCATTTGTTCTATTTGCAGTTTGTTTTTAATGGAAGTTTTTAAGGTAGAATTATGTATTGATATGTAATAAGAACTGGGCAATTTCGTTGAGCTTACAAAGTTGTTAGTGGGTGGAGGGGTTACGGGATATGTAGATATTCAAATTGATTAATTTTTATAAATTATCCAAGAGAATCGCGTAAACTTCAGACGGCTTTATTCTAACTTCTTTGAAGTTTCTGCAAACTTTCTTAAATAAAAGTCTTGCGAAATCCTTGTAGTAACAGCAAAAAAATGGCGAGCAAAGGAGTTAGGCTTTTCTAAATATAAAATTTTCCTGCATGGGAAGACACTGACTGACGTAAAGCCTACTTGACTTTTTTCTCAACACTCAAAGAAAAATTAAACTTCAAATTGATGACGACCGTCATTAGAATTGTGACATCAGTGTTATATTGAATATCATCAATAAAACGAAAACTAATATCAATTTAACGACAAACGTCATCAGAAAATCTTGTCATTATTTTGGTATTATCGACGTCACATTTTGTAAAGTGTTCTAAAATTTCCGCAATTTCTGCAGTAGTGTTAGTATTACCAAAAAAAAAAACAATTTGACAGCTGACAGCTTAGGGCTTGTAAAAATGAGGCGTTTGTTACACAGCTGAACAACGTGCTTCCATTTCATTGAAAAATCTCAAAAATAATGAAAAAAAATAAAACAAAATTTCTATTTAATTCAAATCTTGCGATGATTTTTGGACAGCCTTTATATTATAAACATGTTAAACATTTACAAAAGGTAAAAATTAAATAATCTTTTAATGTTTAGAATTAGTATTTTGATTTTTTTTAATGAATTTAATTTAATTTTTTTTTGCTTTTAAACGAATTTTAAAATGGCATCATCGAGATTAAAAATATGTCATCGCATTGATATACTTTTATCATCAACATTACTATGCAAATTCTATTAATAAAATATAAAAGCATTTTGAAAAAAAGGACAGACACAGCAGCGTAAATGCAGACAGACAAAAAGCGCAAATTAAGGAGAATATGACACCTTGAATTCATGTTGATGACACTGCGTGTTCATCGAACGAAGAGAGCATAGTGCTAAATAATCCACAAAAGCATGCCCGATTTCATAATATATTGCTTACGATGCTGTCGATATATAATAAAAGAGCACTTCGGCTGAGGTGTTGACTACTTTGTGAACGGTCCACGTTTCGAGTCTCAGTCTTTGAAGCAAAATATAAAATTTAAATAGAAAGTTGTAAGTAACAAATTCTAACTAATGACGGTTTTGTAGAAAAAAGTGTAACACATTGATGATTTTTTGAAATAGTGAATTTATTAGAAATTATTGTATCATCAAGGTAAAATTTTTGTCTTAAGAAAACTTTAAATTAGAATTTTTGGATAAAAACTAAAGAAATGTTATATTTTTTTAGAAAGAAGTGAGAATATCAAATCAAGCATGTTTGAGCATAAAATAAATATAAATAAGTATTCATATGAGTGCAAAATTTCCCCTAAACATAATCATCAAAACCACAATCATTGTCCATCTATTTTTTTTTTCTTCTTTGAATTCAAATGATTAAATTGATTGATAATTTCTCTGATATCGGTGTGTCATTTCCTTAATGACACAACTGTCATCATTTCTAATGATTACAAAATGATCAATTATTATAAAGGCTGACGTCGCAATGATGACAAGTACCATGGCATCAAAAAATAAGACATTCGTCACATTATTGATGGCAAATAACATCAACGTTATGAAAAATTTAGTTAAAAACGTTTGATGCCCATAAGAAATAAGTTTGTGTTAAATTTTTATCAATTATTAAATATTCATAAATAATTCTTTTTTCCAACATATATTAAAAGAAGTAATTCTTTTCTAGATTTATCAAGGACATTGGAAGAAACAACAGCCTGACTTAATAATATTTCTAGACCGCAGTTACAGTCAGTTAAATACATTAATGAGCATCAAAATAAAACTGATTAAATCCTAATTTTTATGGAAAGCAGTACTAAATAAAATTTATAATAATTGCAAAGTGATAATGAACAGATTTTCTTGCTCTGATTTGTTTTTAAAACTATTCTCCTTATTGCACTCGTACACATGTGCTTAAGTATTTTAAATTTCTATCCATAAAAATTTCTTTCCAAAAATGTCTTTAATGTTCAACATTTTTGTGTCTCAACTCTGAACAAAATAAAGTTATTTTCTTCACTGTGAAAAAAAGAAGAATTAATGTCAGTAATTTTGAATATTTTAACTGGATATTCAATGCATTTTTAAGGCCGAAATAAAACGTACTGTGAAAAGAAGAACCAAAAAAAATAAATAAATACTAGAAAATTCTGTCGTACAATAATTTGGATATGTTATAACCGAGTGGCACTCTACACTTGTA
Source organism: Gymnocheta viridis (assembly GCA_956483585.1). Taxonomy (NCBI): domain Eukaryota; kingdom Metazoa; phylum Arthropoda; class Insecta; order Diptera; family Tachinidae; genus Gymnocheta; species Gymnocheta viridis. The sequence goes on along the minus strand of OY101442.1, from coordinate 3,816,462 downwards.
TTTATTTATATATTTATGAGGAATTTATATGGAATTTCAAAGAGTATTTTAGTTCCCAGAAAAATATAAATTGATTACGACAATCCAGAAGGGAAAGGCATCAACAATTATTGAAGCACTCAGGAAGGAGATAAAAAAACTAGGATAAAAAATATGCTCAATAGACTTAAATATAGAATATCATAGTAAAAATAGAGTTTCTAAGGAGTCCAGGAAATGCGCAATTATGGATCCAAATGTAGTACAACTTTTGAATTTCTATTGATTATTTTGTGATTTGTATTTTTGTTTTGTTGTGTATGAGCTGTTGTTGCCAATGAGACCAATTTTTGGCTTGTATTGTTCAATAATTTCTTCCCTGGTTAAATTAGACATTTTGCTTTTAATAAATACTTTTACTTTTGTTTTATAAATTACTGTCAGTATTGCCTGTAAGCATATTAATTTTATATTTCACAATCTAAGAAATTGTTCCTTTATGGCAATTTATTAATTAAATTTATAAAAGTCCGCTGACTCTGGCGGTAAAAAAGTCGACGTAAACGCGAGTGGATTGAAGAAGGGACTTCAAAAGAGAACGTCAGCGTTATCGCAGCGACATCACTCTCAATGTATATCGGCTCTTAGCGACTTGTAAATTGTTTAGCATAATTTTAATTTGATTTTTGCTAAGAAAATAGCCTGATACTATGTTTATTTCGGCTTAAAAAGCTTCCAGCTTTTGTGATCCATCTCCAAGGGTTTTTCTATAAAAAAAATAACACAAATGATTTAAAACAAAGTCTCTTTTTAGTCGACCTTGATCTACTGAATTAAGCTCAGTCCAGAATATTTTTAAAACAAAAATATTCTTTTCCAACTTGCACACTCTCTGAACGAATATAAATACAAAAATGTATGTATTTGTGCAATTTTTTATGATTTTATTGTTTTTTTTCTCTCTTCTTGCATTTCGTATGCAACATAAGACGCCTTTTAGGCCATTAAAATCGAAAACTTTTTTATTGTTTCTTTTTGTAGGCATTTTTGATATACATGTGTTGTTGTTTTTGTTGTAGGTGTTGTTGTTGTTGTTGTGTTATTTCTGTGTTCGTTTATGTTGCTGAAATATAATGCACATAAATACGAGAAATGTAGTTGAAGTATTTACTAAAGAATTGTTACAAAATGCAGAAGGGGGGGATAAAAAACAAATAATCTGTAACAAGCAACAAACAAATAAATACATGTTCAAATAGAGGGAGAGCAATACAACATATCTAAGAGAGAGAAAAACATAAACTACATGTAAAAAATACACAAATAAACAGAAAAATATTTGCAAAGTCAAAAGATGTTAAAGTTGAAAGGACTGGTTGGTGGTGGAAGTTGTAGAAAGTGGCAAGTATCATCGAAACTTTAAACATAGATTGTGCACACAAATACAAATATACTAAACATCAGTTTTTGTATCTTTAAACAAACAAGCAAACAAATAAACATATTAAAATGGACTGGAAGGAAACCCAGTGCTCCTGCCCGAACATTTTCTATGTGTGCGATTTCAAGCAACTTAGTGTTTTAGTTGTGTGTGTGCGTGTGTGTGTGTCTAAATGTGTTTTAACTGCTGCTGAAATGTGTTTATGACTTATTGTCCGTCTGCCAGTCCGTCTGGCATGACTATTTATGTGTAGTTGGTTTATTTGGTTGGGCTCTACTTGTCGGCAAGAATTTTGCTACGGTCCATTATCACAAAATTGCTTTGAAAAACTTTTCCATATTTTTATTGTTTTTGTTTTATTTGTTTTTTTTTTTTTTCACTTTAGTTTAACAGCTTCCCAAACAAGAATTTACAAACAACACACATTCGAAACTGTTTCCAATTCAATCGTAAAAGAAACCAACAGAAATAACAACTAAAGAAATAAAGTAGAGGCGCAGAAGACAAACAGTTTTCATTTCCGTTTTTGAAGTCGAAAACATTTAAAGAGGCGGACAGTATTGTTTATTATTTATAACCAACAACTACAACAACAAAAAGCTTATGAGAACGAAAATAAAAACAGTATTTTTAAATTGTCTATGGTAGAAGTTTTAATGTGCAACTGTTTGTCTAGGTCCACGTTTTTTTGCTTATTGCAACTTTTTCCCTTTTCATTTACATTAAAAAATTAAAGCAAGTTATGACATTTTATCTTAAGACAGCTGAGAGAATAACTGAGCAAAAAAAAGAAAAACAAAAGTCTGTCTTAAATTTCAATTGCTAAAAAGTTGAGGTTTTTTTACTTGTTTAAAGTAAATTTATTTCAGCTCAAATTAGCTGAAAGGTTTTATTAATTTTTATTTAAATCACATTTATTATATTAACGCCTTTGAGTCTGCTGTCAGTTTTAAAAATTTTGAAATTTATTATTATGTGTTGTTGTGATGAGCTAATCTATATGAATGTATCAGTAGACCAGCTTACCCACAATAATTCATGATAAATGTAAAATTATTTATTTAAATTAAATACAATTTTTAAATATTTTTGCAAATGCTGATTTAACTAAATCTTAAATATTTGTAAATAAAAATAGACTAAAGCTTGAGCCAATAGTTCTCTTTTATTATGCCGGTGTGCGGGCAAGATGTATTGGTATTTGTAATTTAATGTGCATGTGTATGCAGTTTATAACATTAATTTTAGTTTTCAAGATTACTTCAATTTCCTTAATTGGTTTTTCTTTCAATAACCAAATACATTTCAAATCTTAGATGCATAAAAATATTCAATTGAATTTAAGGCCTTCAACTTTTTGTTAAAAATAAAAATAAAATATTTTATTTAAAACTCTACAGCATAAACAGTCTGTCATATGAGTGTGTTAACACGTCTGTGATTTCTTAAGATTAAAATAAGTAATAAAATAAATTACAAGGCGTAGAAAAAATTATAGGTTTTTTTTATATAAATAAGTGAAACCATATTAATGCAAATTATGCTGTATGACGAGTTTTTATTCGCTGTTTTGAGGTCCTTTTAACAGCGAAAATATTCACAGGACATGCTTATTTCAAAAAAATTGTATAAAATACTTTTATATTATTTAATTCTCATTAGAGAACTGCACTTATTTACGTTAATAAAAATATTTAATATCTATATTGTTACAAAATTCAAATGTAGATTGAAATTTAACGATCATGAAAATACAGCGATGGAAGTACAGTTTAATTATGCGTGTAGGCAAGATTGGTAGCACTAAATTATACAACAATAACAACAATAACAAAATGAAATTCAAAATAACGGAAATGTAACATTCCGGAAAGTTCTATAAGCCGCAACGAGAATTTGCAAAGATTGTTCGAGAAATCTGTATTAGAAGAAATATTGATAACAACTGCGTCTTCGATTGATGGCAGTTGACATGTATTGTTTAGTTAATTCATCACTATGTCGTCATTTATAAAGTTTATAATGTCTATACAATATACGCTATAGCAAAGATGCACTACTTTGTGTATTTCTTCTTAAGTTGTTGTTAAGTAAATAAAACAGTAAACATCATCTACTATATTATTAATAGGCAAACACGGTTTTTTAGATCCCTTTTACGGCCGTAATAATACTGAACCGATTTCGGAAAGATTTATATGTTTTTAAACGGGTTTCAGCATAGATGTGCACAATGCTATTTTTATTTAATTGATAACAATTTTCTCAACTTAACGCAAATTAGATTCGTAATGACCTCATATATCAGTGTTGCTATTTTAATTTTCACAACTAAAGGCACGAAGTTTTTTTTTTTTTAAATAAAAAGATTTCTTTTAAAATTTCTTTAAATGATTTTTTCATTTGTTAATAAAGTTTTCAAATATTCAATTTTTTTCAATACACTCACATCTCTATAGCACTCAGGTTTTTGTAAAGGGTGATTTTTTTAGCAACTTTCTTTTTGGAAACACTGTTTTTGGCAGCTTAGCTGCTTTCATGTCATATGTGACGTGTTGAACATGTTCAGTTTGGTCTATAATTTAATCATGAATCAACTCGCAAACGAACAACGTTTGCTGATAATTGAATTTTATTATCAAAATTCCTGCTTGGTGCTTCGTGCACTTCTTCTATTCTACGGTCATTTTGGGCGTCCTTCTGAAGCGGCTATTCGGTATTTTGTGACTAAATTTTACACCAAATTTACATTATTGGTCATTAAACCATCAACACGGATACGTAGAGTGCGGATGGAGGAAAATTTCGCAGATGTGTCCGCCAGTAATGTTGATGACCCACAGGAAAGTTACTGTGAGTGGCAATCGCTACCGTGCCATGGTTACTTTATTTTTTTTTAGCCCAAAATGAAAGAGCTGGACTTGGCGGACATGTGATTTCAACAAGACTCTTCCACATGCCACACGGCACGCAAACCAATACCATAATTGAGAGGCGAGTTCGGTGAACAGTTTATTTCACGTTAGGGGCCGGCCAATTGGTTGCCTAAATCGTGAAAGTTAACGCCTTCAGACTCTTTCTTAGGGGACAATGTTAAGGCCAAGTTGACATACTGCAAGCCAATATTGAAGCATTTGAGGCGCAGCTGCGGTCAACATTTACCTGAAATCATCTTTAAACATTGAGCAATATAGATGGTGCTATCTATATCTATCTACGGGGAGCCCCGTAGACTAGTAGATAGCGTACTAGACTATTAGTCGGGGGTCGCAGGTTCGATTCCTGCCTAGACCCTGGGTGTTTCTGCAGACAAGCCAAAATGGCTTCGCGGTTGGTGTTTGTTCTTTAAAAAAAAATATCAAATAAAAATTTCATTTATTTCATTAAATTTTATATGCCTTTTATTAATCAATTCCAAAAGTTCTTAAAAAATCACCCATTATATTTCTTGAAAAATTTTTTAAATATTTAATTTTTTTAATACCGATGATATCGTCCATGTACGAGTACATATGTGATTGTGTGTGTGTATTTTTTTATATTTTATTGCATGAATGCTTGTGCGTATTGAAGTGTGTTTTTGTTATGGTATATATTGAGCAACAGGACCTTTCAGTAAAATCAATTTATATTATTCAAATATATACTAAAGAAATATAAACAAAATCAAAATAACGATACTAATATAAACAAGAAAAGTAGATATAAAAATATAAAAGCATTTAAAAAGATTTTTCAATTTATGAACATGTTTTTCGGATAAATTTCTCTTTCAATAATAACAACTATCAGATTTCTTTTAATATACAAAGAAATTCTATTTAATTTTTGTAGATAGTTTTTGTTGGTTGGATTTTTTCTAAGCTGCATTCAATATTACAGTAGTAATATTTCTCACCAACTTATTGTATATAATCGAGTTATTGACAGTTGATAACGATGCATTAAAAAAATCTCATTACGAATATTTGGGCGGTGCAAGTTGAGACTATAGATACACAAAATTATAACAGGACCAATATTTATTTACGGTGCGACCGTATTGCGCCAAAAACTCTTCAGGGAGCGGCGATTATGAAAATTTGTAGAGTTGCGAGGCTGGTGTCTGTCTTAGCTGTTGTTGTTATGAGAAAATGCTAACTAACCCTGGTCATTGTTAGCTTTCATAAGTTATAGATTATTGAGTCATTTGCATTTATATATTTGTTTAGCAACCAGTAGATTATTTATGTTTTAACAAGAGTAAGCAACATCGATTGACTATTTGCCATAATAAAGAAATGCTTCCTTAATTGTTAGACGATTTGCAAATCGTTTGTATAGAAAATATAAAAAATGCGAAAACAAAACAGATACCCTGCTACACAGAAAAAACAACTAAATTTTATTTTCAGCAAAGGAACTCAATGTATAAGTGAATATTTGTTATAGATACGGAGACACAAAGAAATTTGTAAATTCAAACAAAAAGCTTACAACCATTTCATTGAAAAACAAATGACTGAAAAAATTAAAATATCCGCTGAAACAAATAAAATTTTTACTGGTATTTATTTTTAAATAAATCAAAAAAGTTTTCATGTTAATACGTAGATCGTTTCGTTTCCAAATATTTAGAAATTATCAAACTAACTTTTTGTCTCATTCTGTGAAAAATTTTAAGGTATTTTTAAAATATGTAGGAAACATTCATCTAATGCTTTAAGCTTTGTATTTTTATATATAAAACTTTTGAATGAGAATTACTAAAATACCGTAATCCAACTTACGTAACACACGTGTAATTTATATATTGATGCCACAACGAAAACAAAACCTATTTTCTAGTCAACGTGCATTGTAAGAACAAACTTGTTGCAATTTATATTTTCTAATAAATCTGTGAATATGACTTTCGGACTCTTTATGCCGTTTTTGTTGTTGTTGTCATCTCTTGCAAGAACATGACTGGTTTTGCTTAGTCTAAAATATGATTTTTATTAAATGTTGTTTTAAAAAAGCGCTTTGGATTAAAATTATATGAGTAATAAATACCCTTTGCATACTTATTTTACATCGTCTAAATCAGCAACGTCATATATGTTGTTAAGATGAGTTCGATGGCTACTTCAAACTTTCGAGTGAGTATGAAGTTGGATAACATTGTAATAAGTATGAGTGCGTATGAGTACAAGAAATTATAAGATGTGATTCAACTCAACTCACTTTTTCACTATTCATAGCAGATCACTGATGAGTATAAACAGTTTTAGAAAAAATGTTTATGCAAACCGTACACGTTGTGACATTATTGGCGCAACTTGATGAGGTTGAGCACGATATCATAACGTTTGTGCGTAGAGTTGGGTCCAACTTGTTCAGCCGGTCGTTTTAGACAAATACCTTTGATCAAACGCATATAAATTAAATGGGTTTGATCAGAGGTTTTTGTCTAAAACGACTGAATGAGTTGGACCCAGTCCTATTTGTGGGCTGATAGTATAAAATTGTGTATTGTTTGTAAGAATGATAAACAATAGATTTGGGTCCAACTCGTTCAGCCGCTCGTTTTAGACCAAAAACTTTTGATCAAACTCATATAAATTAAATGGGTTTGCTCAAAGGTTTCTGTCTAAGACGAGCGACTGAATGAGTTGGACCCAACTTATTATTATTCGGCTCGATAGCAGCGTTTATGGTCATGTCGTACAACCTTGTTATATTTTGTGCTTAAATTCGCGGTGAACATTTTCTGTGTGCGTTTTCGTTGCCATCTTTGCTATATAACATGTTGATAATATTAATTTGTGAATGAGATTTTACACAAAATGTTATGGTTTGTGAGTAAATCTTCCAACTTGATTATCATCTTAATTATATCAACAGTCGCAACATTTATGGTTTGCATTAGAAAGTTGTCAACAGCGGCTGTGTCCTTGCAAAAATCGAACAAAAGACAGTGAAAACACATTTACTGAAATAATATTGAACATTTTATTTAATTATATATTTTTCCAGTGTATAAATAAATTGTGTATGATATCATATATATTTTTTACAACTTTAAATAAAATTTAGGATTGGATTGTATTTACAAATATTTTCTTTTTTCTATCTATTTGCAAGCATGTTCAGAGTTTTATATAAACTCTACCATCTCGAACGTACATGTCTACACATGTACAAGTATGTTTTAATGAATGTATGTGTGTGTGTATGTATGTATGTATGTATTGTGTATTTATTGAAAATAAGTTGTTGTGTTTTTTCTATTTAAACATTATTAATAATATATTTATCTGCCAAATAAACAACATGTTATTGACTAGTTAAAGCAAATGATAATAAATGATGTGAATAAATTTAAGTTTCAAACTTTAGCACGAGTGTTCCTGTGAAGAAAGAAAAGAACTAAAGAAAAGTAAATTGACATATGCTAACAACTTAATAGAAACTAATAACTCAACTACAACTGATCTAGTTAAAGCAACTGAGTAGATATAAAATAATGCACGAAACTACAGTATTCCTTTCAGTTGTGGAGTAGTTGCGCTTGTAACATTGTGAACTTGGTGACAGTAAGATCCATCATAATATGGAGGAATAGGTAAGTATTTTTGTGAGTGAAAATTAGAAAGCGATATCATAATTTTATGAAAATACAACCGCAAATTTGGTTTACTTTAGGTTCTTTCTGTTTTTCAAATTACTTGGGAATTGAGGTGTTTCAACTCGTGTTGATTTTTTATCCTACAAAAAAAATTTCACCTGCATAAAATATCTTGCCAGCCTTGTAATAATGAAATTTGTTATTTCCCTAGAACCAAATTTATGAAGAAGTGAAACCTTCTATTTTTAACAGCTGACAGCTAAATTTTTACTATAAAATATAAAAAAAGGAATTTCAAATAGTAAAATAACAATATTTTAAGAGTGTGCATGGATAACATTTTTGAACAAAAGTCAACTGTTTTTCAGGGCACTATCAACTTTATCGATTTATACGGGACGTAAAGTCCAATGACTTTCAGCATTAGTGAAGGTGATTTTTTTTTATAATAAAACACACTTCCTTTTTACAGAGCAAAGCGTTTTTTAAGAACTGAATACCAATTTAATCTTTCTACATGAAAATGTTGTATTTTCTTGTAGAAACGAAAACACTATAAAACTCAGGAAAAGTTGCTAAATTTTTTTTCTCATCAACTTTTAAGCAAAATTATTATTTCTGCAACGAAAAAAATAACTTCCACTAAAGAAATTTCGAAATTTAAGAAGATTGTTCACAAAAATTCTTTGAATTCAGTGTTTTTTTTTAGTTTTTAGTTGAGAAATTTTACAGACCAAAAGTTTTTAAAAATTGAAAAAAAATCAAGCAAATATTTTTACAATATGAAACAATTTATTTACTGATTTTCTCTCCTTTTTTGTAAACTCTTATACAAACTTTTTGCCCGATGGCCTTATTTTGTAGAATGTAACGTTTCTAAAAGTTTCAAATTTGCATGAAAAGTACTCAGATTTTTTCTTTAATTTAAGTTTTTCCACACAATATTTAAATGTTTAGAAATGTTTCTTTTTAAAAAATGCGGGTTTTAATCTTCAAAATAGTTGATTTAAATATATTTGAAAATAAATCTTATTTACATATGTTTTTTTTTGCCCTGTTTAAGCTTAAGAGTTTTAAGTTCATAAAAGTTTTTTGCAGCGATTTCAAATCATTTATTTACAATTTCTTTTTTAAAAGGAATATTTTTTATAATACAATCCAATTGAATCTAAAGTAGTGTAACTTATTACGTATAAATATAAATTATTAAAAACGACGGCACTCCTTAACGTACACATGGATGCGTTGCATTGTTGGCTGAATACTAAAGTATTTAACCACGAAAGTAAAAAACCAAATAACATAATTGAAAAATTGCTTGACCTCAGCAGCCAATGGGGCTGAAAAAAGCGAGAGCATAATATTATATACCATAATTTATAATGAGTGATGGGAATTTCGTACTGGATGCATTGATTTATTTTGTAAATATTAATAAAAGTAATTTTCGTATTCTAACTTGTTAAATAATACGGCTAAATAGTTTATTTCCTAAAATTGAACAAATAACGCTCATGAGATAGTGTAGCGACCTTAAAATCTCATAAATAATTGTTGCAATATTACTTTCTTATTAATAATATATTGAAGTTATTAACAAGTTTCTTAATTAAAAAGAAATTGGTAAAGCGAGGGGTCTAAATTAACGCCTTCGATATCGAATGAACTACCAAGCAAAAGTAAAAATCGATACCTTTCGAGTTGCCTTTTGATGGCATTCGATCGCTATCGAATCGAGTTTTCATAACAATTCTAAAAGATATGTTAATTATTATATGTTAATTATTTACAAATAATGTCAACAATTTTTTGTTTTTTGTATTTTGTTTTTATTGCAGTTGTTCCTGAAGAAGAGCACCATAGGTGCTCGAAATATCGAAATAAAAAATAAATTGAATAAATTTATACCACAAAATTAATAAAACATAAAAAGAGTTTTATTTAAATAATTTGTATGACCTAGAGCCTGAAACAAAGAACTTACTAATTCTAAAAGATTTTATTAAACTTATAAGAAAAATCTATACAAGTAACGTAAGTAGGAACATAAATTTTAATTTTATTTTAAATAAAAGTTTGTATTCTATAAAAAATTGATCAACAAATATTGATGCTTTTATGTTTATCTTTAACGAATTTAAAAGATGATCATGGTTTTCCGCGTATTGGGAAACAAATGCGGGATAAGAGCGACGTTCTTTCTAACAAAAGTTTAAGTAACAAATTTTGTATTTTGGGTCAAATAAATTCTTGACTGTATATTTTGTTCGATTTATACAGCGGCTCAGACTTTCCAAGGAGGCATTCAACTATGTCTTATCGCAATTAAATTTTTCTGGGCACATGTAAACGGCAGTGCCACCAAAGCTGAAGTTAGCCGCAAAACTTTCCCTTCTGGCTACTAAATCCTTGCAGCATGCAGCTGTTAACGATTATTTCATTGGCATGTGCCAAAGTACGATTAGCAAATTAGTGGCAAAGGTGGCCAAGGATATGGATTTGGCAATTAGTATTTTGCTAAATTCGGGTGTTCTGACATAAATTCTACCCATATTTCTTTTTGTTTTAAATTTATATTTTCACATTTTTTTATATTTACACCATAATTACAATTGTTTTAATTCAAAAAATAAATAAAACTTACATTTTTCACAATTTATTGGTTGCCGTTTAAATTAGAAACCCATTTTGTTTTTGCTTACGATTGACATTTTGGTATCGTACAACGTTTGCGTAAATAACACTCGATCAATGATTCGCTGTCGAAAGTCATCATCTCAAGTTTTATTTATTTTTGTCCAATATCGAATTCCATAATCCCATCACAAAAACATCTGACCAATTAGCTCGATTTCAACTTGAGCTAAACAATTTCTTTCAGCTTAATTTCATTTATTGCCAAACAAAACAGTTTGAGGTTAAGGTGTTTTTCAATTATATCGTTATGACTTTTGGTTACAATTTCTCCAGAGAAAGTAGAAAGTTATTAATTTTCATGTATTTGTTTTCAAAGATTACTACCTCAGAATTCCTTCATTGATAAACAGTTTCGGCGTTTTTTAGCTTGACGATATGAATGCTTCGGCTTGGTCCCATTAAATAATTGAACACTTTTCGTGTCGCATTATTGTATTTGAGTATAATTTTTCTATCATTTATTTATTAACTTATATTGATTCGATACGTAACATTCAAGGTACAAGAGTAAACATAATTTGAATTCCTTGAAAAATAAAATGCATTTTTGCCTCTAAATAAAAATGCAATCTAATAACAAATTAACATTTTTGTTCTTATAAATCTGCTGTTCCGTTCGCAAAATGAAAATGCTATTCTAAACTTCTGTTTTTGTGCAGATAAAAGAATTGCAGACTTTATTCCACCGAATATTTTATTTGTGCTCTGAATATTAATTTTAAGAATAAAAATGCTTGAGAAACAAAATCAACTTTAAAAATTTACTTTAAATTAGCATTTAAGTAATTAAAAATAAAAATAAAGGGACAGTTATAAAAATGTAGCAGAAGACAAAAGTTTTATATATATTTTTTAAATTATTACACTCACGGTCCAATTTCACATAAAAATAACAATGTTTATTTAAAATACTTCTCTACTATCTTTGAATAGATACTCAAATAACAAATAAAGGAGAATAAAGAATACTACAAGTTTTTCTATTATAATTATTATGTTTTAGTAAATTTTTTTTGTGCGTGCTACCATAAACAAAATCTACGGACGCTCAACTTTAATTACACATAATATAATTTAACTTTAATTTCATATCATATAATAACAGATGGATTTTTTTTTGAAAGTAGGTTGTAAATTTTTTAGTCGGTCCAGTGTTTAAGATTAAAAAGGCATATTTTTCCATTATTTTATAATATATATAAATTCCCTCTTCTATTGTTATTATTGTTATTGTTTTTTTTCCTTCTTTCGTATTTAAATGTTCAAAGCTCCATTTTAATCTTATTTACCAAGGCATTGAAAAAGGTGTTTTAATATTTCCGCTTCCTTTTTAATATTCAGTGCTTATGTTGAATGAGTATAATTAAGGAGATAAACTTACAAGTAAAAAGTTAGACAACAAAAAGCATAAATAATTACACACGGTTTCCTTTTTCCCCAACTTTATTTATCGCACTTACTTTCTTCTGCGTTATTGTTACTTTTTTGTTAATATTCCATTTGAATTGTTTTTATTAAAATGTTTAACATAAACGTTCATATTTTTATTTTCACATTAATTTTCTGTAATTCATTGTAATTTTTCTCTTTTTTGTTTTTCTTCCTTTTTCACACAAACACTGAATTCTTTATATACAAACAGAAAAAAATGTATTCTGTACACACATTATTATGTAGACATTTAAATATTTTTATGCTTCATCTTTTCACAAGTACGGTTTCTGGTATTTAAGGCATTGTTTGTGTAATTAAGCGTAAAGTACATCATAATAAACACCAGCTGAACAAAAAAAAACTAAACCTAACACGCACATATACATATACCATGCACAACCATGCACAACCATGCATATATTATGACGGCATTATTACCAACATTCACCAACACCGCTCAAAATTTAGATCAACATCATAAAAATGAAGACCTACCAATGAGTACGAAGGGCAAATAGTAAATAAACACCAAAGAGCAAAAACAATTGCTCCTCTTTGTTTTATTTTATACTCGTGTATGTTTGGGTGTGTGTGTTTATACAAATGTTTTTTGCACTTCGTAACTGTGCAAAACAATATAAGATGAGTATTAGATGGTCAGAATGCCTAACTGCTGGCTGGCATTGTAAACTGTTACAATGCTCTGCCGCTACAGCTAACAAGACTAGAAATTAGAGATGGGCATCACTCACGTGGTTCGCATGTGACATGCATGAGAATGCGTGATCACATCTGATCGTGATTAATAACTTCTCTTAGTATCATGGGCGTGCATAATCGATAGTATACACAATTTCCTCGAGAGTGAGCATACATGATTCGAATTTTTCCGTAACTGATATGTTTGGAAATATAAATTGGAAATTTTGGAAAGTTTTGGAAAACATTTTAAATATTTTGAAATGCCAATAGATATTGTGTAATCTTCACTATATGCTATGGAAAAGGGTTTGATAAATTTTGATGGTAAAATTACTGAAATTATTTCGTAACTTTCATTAATTTTTTTCGTGAGCTTAAGCTTTCATGATTGTAATTAAGCTTTCTTAGTATTCATGCGAGTAAGAGCCATGCAACAAAAATAAGGTCGTGTTTAAGTAAGTTTATTATTATTTTATTGTGAGCGTGCGCCAGCTTTGCTAAAAGGTTACTCACGATGCCATCTCTAAGAAGTAGACCAAAATCAAAAAGTTTTAATTTTTTTACATTAACTTTCTTAGCCACAATGAAATAATGAAAAATGAGTTAATCTCAAACTGTTTTAACATAAAAAGGTGTCAGCTTTGTTTCTAGTAAAATTAAGTTGTAAAACGAATTAAGTATATAAAACGTACTTTTGTCTCTTATATTTCTAAATATTCTCAGACTAAATGGCAATTCGAGTTTATTCAAATGCTGTTCCTTAAGCTGGACGTTTTTTTTTATTCATCATTATATTTTTTTTTTGTTTTTAGTAGCCAGGAGTGTAAAGAGATCCAAATATATTTTTTGGTCAATACCAATATTTTTTTTTACTAAAAAAATTTATCCAATAAATTTCATTAATTATAAAAAATGAATAAACTCAGATTTGAACTCAAGCCAAATAATTAATTTTAATATAAACCTAAACCAGTTCAACAAATTACGCATACACATTGATTAAAATAATATTTAAATTTTCCCAGTTCAATTGTTAAGTTTTTATTTTAATAAAAAAGTCTCATCGCAGCTCTTCATCTAAAAGAATATTTGCTAAGTCAGAGATATTTTTCCAAAGGAAATTAAATTTTATTTCAATGACATTAAGGCTCTTATTTTGTACAGCTCAACGCTGAACTTTGACAAATGTTTACAGTGTTTACATTTTGTATTAAGAATTTTTTTCATTAAAAAGTTTATCACCGGTAAGCGTTGGATTTCACATAATAAGGCTATAATATCGATTCTTTTGAATACTTGTTATAAGTCGTTACTTGTAAAGTATTCACCCTATTGCTCTAAACTTTGTACGTTTTTTTTCAAGAGCTAACGCTGTTTTAGTATGCAAAGTCCTGTGTGTCAAATTTGTCAATAAGAAAAAATAAACGATCTGTATTGTTTAGTTTTAATATCCACCAATCCCGTGAACAAAGTTCACAGACAGATAAATAAGCGCAGTATACAGCACTTACATATTTTAAAAATATTAATAAAATTTAGAGCATTTTTTTGTATCTTTGAGAGGTTTGATAAAAAGGACTTTGCATTTTAGTAACTGCTAAATTTTTAAGCTTTAAAATAGCAGACGAATCATAATTTATGATTTTAGTTGATTTTTAATAAGAAATCAAAAAGTATTTATAGAAATTGAACAAGCAACCCTTCATGTCTCCACATGTGATGTTGAGATTAGAAGTAATCTTATTATGAAAACTTAACAAAGTTTTATTGCTTTTTAAGGGTTGTAAATACCCTCACTAGGACTAACTAAATTAGTTTGTTGAAACAAATACATAATTAAAGAAACTTCATTGTTTAACTTAAGGCCGAGGCACATACAATGCGTCGTACGTTATACGTTGCTTTTTTCAACTGACATTAAAGTATCGGCGGGGGAGGTTGACGCAATGAGTACTTTGTTGACGGACATTAAATCAGCTTAATTTGATTAAAGTACACATTTTCAATGGAATTCGAGAATATTCTGAAGTTTCCTCTATTTGAAATTTTTATTTAATTCTATTTAATTTGGTTTTGTCAACAGAGAACGCAAAAAGCTAAATAAAAACGAAGCAAAAAAAAAAACAAGTTGTCAAAGTAGTCAACGTACGTTAAAAGTTAAAAGGGGCCCAACTTTAGTACTTTGCGCTGACGGTGACGTACGGAATGTGACAAAGCTCATAAGAAAAGCTGTATTTCAACATAGTTGTCAGTTGAAAAAAGCGACGCATAACATGCGATGGATTCTATGTGCCTCAGCCTTTAATCCTATCAATTGCGTATGAGTGATATTGAATTCACTTGAAAAGAAAAATATCAAGTATACGTATCGTAATTGATGTAATTTCTACAGTCCGAGTTCGAACGTGCGCGTTCGCTGTCCGAGTTATGCAAGTATCTTCGTTCGGTTGTATAATTCTTTTTGTTCTTGTTTGTATTTCATCAAACATACGAAAAGTGAAATTTTTTTGTGAAATATTAAAATACAAAATGTAGGACAAACAATGTGAATTTTAGCAATTTTAGATGTTTAAAAGTCATTTTCTATGCATAAAAGAAGTTTTGTAGAAAAAATTGGCATGGTTCGCCCGCTTGTATTAGTAGCCCGCACACAAAGTGAACAAAAACTGGACTGCAAATTTGACCAGATCCAACCAAATCTGATGTTCCTTTACCTCTTTAACACACAAGGTTTTAAGTGAATTGCGAAAATAGTTAAAAATTATAAAGCCTGTTTTTTGAAAATTTTGTGGGTGAATGAGCCAAACAAACGAACGGGTTAAAATACAGGGTGTCCACCGGGACACCCCTTTAATTTTTGATTAAATGAAAGAGAATGGATCTTATATTGAAATCAGGCGACCGTGGAGGCCAATTAACATCACCAATTCTTGAAATAACTTGTTGTGGAAAGAGGTCTCGCAGTAATTCAATTGTAATCCTGGCTGTATGCGATGTGGCACCGTCTTGTTGATACCACATGTTAATCAAGCCCAAAGCATGCAGTTGTGGCGTTAAAAAGTTTTCAATCATATCACGATATCGCTCCCCATTCGCAGTTACCGTTACGCCGTTTTCATTTTCAAAGAAGTAAAATCCAATGATTCCTCCTGACCAAATTGCAAACCAGACTGTCACTTTTGATGGATGCAAAGGTGACTGATGAATAATTCGAGGGATTTGCTTTACCCAGAACCGACTATTCTCTTTGTTCACATATCCATTCAAATGAAAATGTGCCTCGTCACTTACTATGAGTTTTTCATGAAAATCGGGGTTGTCATGGGCGAGCTGTAACATCCTATTGGCATATGTACGGCGGCGTAAATGGTTTTGTGAAAGAAGCTCTTGTGTCAACTGAATCTTAAATGGAAACAAATGCAAATCCTTGTACAAAATTGTGGCCAAAGTTGTTTGTTGAAGATCAATCTCCTGAGCACGGCGTTGAATTGAGGTTGATGGAATGTTTTGAACACTTTCTTTAGCAGCAAAATATTTTCAGCTGATCTTGCAGTATGTTGTGGTCCATGCTTGCGCCTATCATCTTCAGACCATCTTTCTTCAAAATCGTTCTCTACACGATAAATGGTGCGTTTTGTTAGCACGTTTTGTTCCAAAAATGTCACATACCTTTCTTATCGTCAGAGTAATCGATGATTGATTTTGATAAAAATATTTTAACGATTAAAACACGTTGGTTTATCGAATATTTTTCATAATAAATTTGCATCGTGTCTACTTTACGACAGCCAATAATGAATTGTGAAGACTAATGTTTACCAAAATGGCGGCAAAACAAAGTAGTATGTCATCTTGGCGGACTACATGTAGTACTCTCGGCACATATGGAAGTAAGACAGTTTTTTCTTGCGATTTAAATCAAGTCATTTATTATTCAGTAACTTTTGTGTACATAAAAAATTATTTGGTGGTGTGGTACTCCACATTACACTTTACATGGCGCGGCACATCACATTTATTCTAGCGAGTAGTGGACTTATTGTGGCAATGATTACAACGCAGCTGTAAACATTTTCCATCGGCTTGACGTGTGTTTTCTGTAAGTAAATGATCTTTTCGATCACATCTGATGTCGCATGAAGATTCTGATGAAAGCGTTGCTGAGGATTTCCCATATGTAGTTTTAAGCAATGTGGCAATGCGCCGACGAAAAGATAAATGGTACATTTTACCTCCCGTATGTCTATGCAGTTGCCACGCATTATGCTCTGCAAGATCTATGAGGTGTGCGAATATTGGGAAATACCATTTTTTACCCCGAATAGATACATGGTACAAGCTGATATTTTCTTCTGCTCGAACCGAGAAACAAAGAAAACTTTTAAAATAAGCAAACTAAAATGCAACCATTTACAGCTACCATTTACAAAGTAAAAGTTGGGGCTCACAGCCGTCATGAAAAAAAAGTTTATTAAATTTTTATTATGAAAAAATTCATTTCAACCATTAGAAAAAAGGAAAAAACAAAAAATTATATTAGAAAAAAATTATTTAATTAATCATAATTTAAATTGAGTAAAATTTCCTAAAAAATTATTTCATGTTTTTTAAAATATCCTTTCTTGATAAACAAATAACTTAACTTAATAAAAATTTAATGAACGAACTTAGGCCATAGAAAAACAAATTCTTTGTATTAATTCATAATTTTAATCCACATTTTTAAAATACATAAATAATGGCAAACAAAATGTGTGTGTTTTGCTATCAAACTAGATTAAAAGGGACACAAAGAAGTACTTTGTGCCCAAAAAAAGCTATTGTTTGCATAATTTACGTAATTAAATGAAGAAAACTTTTAATTTTGAGTGGTCTTTAAGAAAAGGATGTTGATAAATTTACAGCCTTAATGGTGATTACATGAGAGTTTGTCAGTCCTTTTGCTTACTGCTTACGCCTCAAGGGTCTTATTTGCTTGTATGTATTAGTGTAGCTTAATGTGAATTTAAATTAACAAACTTAAATATTTTTTACATTTTAAATATAATGCCACATTTATTTCACCTTGTCCTAAATAAAAATAAAAAAATATTTAAGTCTCCAGGTCGTTTGTAATTAATGTCTGTAAGACAGAAGCTGACAAAATACTCTTTACTTTTAACATTAACATATTCTTTCCTTTTTTTGAGGGTTTTGTGTGAGTAAATATATAAACATAGAAACTAAGATGTACTTTTTATATTTGAGATTCAAATAAAAAGGGCCCAGTAAGACCTTGTCGAAGTGGGGAGGGGGAGTCTTAATTACAAAGCTCTTTGATTGATATTCTTTTTATGCGTTTCATTTCTTTTTTTTTTTTTTGTTATTGTTTTGCATTCAAATTGTTTTTCTCCTTTTTCTTTTTTTCGGCTCGTGACTGTATTGCGGATTTTATTCGAACATATTTGATTGTGAGCATTTATTTCTTATTTATAAGTAATTGGGTTTTACCTTCATTGAATTATCCTTTTATTTTTTCGAATGCTTTCTCCAATTATTTATGGTTTTTCAATGAAAGGAGGAAATGTTATTTAGCTAATTAAATTTATTATGTATGAATTAATAAAAAAAAAGCTAAAAGGACTTTAAGTTCAACGGCAGAAATTTGATTTAAGGTGAAGTGATTAAGTTAATTTTTTGCTTAATTCTTGAAAGTAATTCTTAACCCGTTTTGCTGAGAATGCACATGAAGAAAACAATGTCATATTATTCTCGACATAGAAGTTAAAAATTGTTTGTTACTTTTAACTTTTATCAGTTGCTTTCTACTGTTTCTTTTTTGAATATTTCAGACATGTTATTTTGTATTGTATACAAAAGGAGAAAAAGTGACAAAAAGTGCAGCATTGTATTCCCAAAATGTTAAAGGTCAACGTTTTTATTAAAATGTTTTTGTTAGTTCTCTGACTTTGTTGTGTTGTTTTCATATTTCATGCCATCAGTCGAATTTTATCATGGTTTGTTAATTTTTTTTTTTCTTTTTTGTTTTAAATTGGAAAGCCAAAATCTATTGTTGCTGAGTTTGTTTTTATTCTGGACACGACCCCGTCAACTTTTTTGAAAAACTATTATAAAACTAAAGTAAATTGAAAGAAATTAAGGCCAACATGACATTCGTAAGGGAGTATAAAGGACTAAAGACAAGCAAATTAAAAACAATACGAGTACCAAGAAAGGTTTATTGGTTTAAATGTTTGTTTCATGGTCGGTTGCACTCCACTGCTTGGCTACCAGCAACATAAAAGAGATTCGCACTTTAATTCAGGTGTATTTGTCTTTTTTTAGACTTAAAAAATAATTGTAACGAAATCTTTTAATCCTGTTCTCAAAGAAAGTGAGAAAAGACGTAAACGCGCGTGTAAAATTGTCTAGCATACAATTAGTTATGTTAGATAAAGCGGAAAATTCTCCCAAAAAAAGACGAAAAAAAAGATTATTTAACAAATAACAACATTTGCTAATATGTTCTTATATCTCTAAGGGATTTTACAAATCACTTTTACGTATTTAGGTCGTTTGAAAA
Source organism: Gymnocheta viridis (assembly GCA_956483585.1). Taxonomy (NCBI): domain Eukaryota; kingdom Metazoa; phylum Arthropoda; class Insecta; order Diptera; family Tachinidae; genus Gymnocheta; species Gymnocheta viridis. The sequence goes on along the minus strand of OY101442.1, from coordinate 3,797,058 downwards.
TTCCCTAAAATTAAATTTGTTTCTCAAAAACTTATTTTCAAAATCTTTTAATTCTTAAATTTTTAATCAGACCAATTGGAAACCAAGAAGAGGGGAATACAGGGAAGTTTACATGGTCTAGTCTTCGAACTTCAAAGTCAAACATAAACTTTGCCAAACTTAATTTCTGAATGTAAGTTACCAATTGAATTTTTAACAATAAAACAAAAAATTAGAAAGAAAAGTTATTCATGAGATAAAACCAACGTGTAACAATGGGTTAATTTAACGTTAATTAGTGATTGTAAAATTTTTGAATATTGATAGTGGTGAAGTTCTATTGCTTTAATAACAGTTATTACATTGGAGAATACAAATAAGTCTCGTATTCTTTTTCGCCTCATCATTTGTATAAATTAAGCGATATAAATTGGGGCAGATAAATGAAAACACACATGAACACTGATGATGGGAGTTTAGCGGGTCTCGAAAAACAAAGTTGTTTCTGTTCCGCCGTGTAACTTGAAATTAACTAATGATGTTAAGTTGTCCCTTGTTCCTTTGGAGTATTGTCTCATGTCCAGTTCTTTCTCATTAAAAAATGTTACGAACTTTAGCCCATACAAAATAATTTTGTTCAAAAACTAATTGCTCTAAACTGATTCTTATGAAATTTTTCACACAAATACTGAGTTACCTTGACATAATCAGGGTTGTCACAGAATAAGATGTTGTCGGAATTGGATTTAAAAGGCGACAAAAAAAAATAATTTGTATGATGAATTTCAATGTTGTGGGCTTTATGTTCAATCTAGAATTACTATCTGTTTTTAACATAAAATCGATAACATTGAAATTCATCACAAAAAAGAATTTTATGTCGTATTTTCCAATCCAATTCTGACAAAATTGGATTCTGTGACAACCCCGAATAATTCAATCACCAAGAAAGTGGGCAGCATCACGCCTACACTAAGTAAATATTACGTCTTAACCACTTCTAATTAAACGATCCTTGTAAAACTTTGCAAACCCATTGAGTTGCCCGGAATATAAAAAATTGGTGATAATAAAATTTTAATATTGATCGTGGTGAATTTGTGTTTGCTGTAAAAACAACTAATAATATCTTCCACAATACAAATAACTCTCGTATGCTTTTTTGAGTCATTATTTGTATAAATACAAATTTGAAATCACATTCAATCGCGCCACCTAAACAGTGGCGGATACATGTAAACACAAATGAACACTGATGGTGGGAGTGTAACGACTTCCGAAAAATAACGTTATTTCTGTTCAGCCGTGTAAGTTGAAATTAATTGATGTTAAATTTTCCCTTGCTGCTTTGGAATATTGTCTCATGTCCAATTCTTTCTGACTACAGAAATGTTACGATCTTTACGAAGAAAATCACTTTGAACTACTACTGCTAAAAAGAATTTGTATTCTTTACCACATTTCGTAATATAATTAATTAAGGTGAAGTATTTCAACTTAAAAATTTAAAGTTAAAAAATTTTTGAAATATACTACAAACATAAAAAAGGTGGATCCAGTTAACAACAGTTTTCTGGGCAATGAACGGGAGTGACAACCGACTATTAGAACGGTGACAAGACAACTTATTTCGCTGCAAAAAGAGAGGATTGTTGTTGTTTTTGGGTATAAAAAAAGCTTAAACTGAAATATTTATTGAATCGAAAATATTTGTAAAAGCACACTTAAGTGCGATTTCCACAATCCAGGCGATCGACTCAAGTAGAACATTTGTATAGAAACAAATGAATGAATATTAACTACATACTCGTATGTATGTAAAATATTAGTTATGGGAAATACTGCGATTAAAAATTTAAAATACCAAAATGAATTTTCTTTGCCCTCAAGTCGAACATCTGAGTTGTGGAAACAATAATCCAAATGTTTACACAACGCAGACATTTGCTAAAATCATATTAATTTGCTGGTTGGTTTACGTGGCTGCCCCCCACACGTAACCATTCAAGTACAATCTAGATGATTCTTTTTTGAAATTAATTTATTAATTTGCTACTCGAGTCGATTTTCAGTTCAAATGTGAATTTATAAAAACTTCCTGTCTGCCCCACAATATCGACAAAATTCTTTTTTTCGTACAAGTACATTTGAAACACTAAAAATAGAATCATGTTAACTTTTTCTTCATTTCACAAAATAGCTAAGATTCTAAATATAATTAAATCAAATTTATTTTCAAGCTGGTTGAGCGTAATAGCCAGGTTTTTTTTTTTCTACAAATTAACAAACTACCCACGTTAACTAATGCCTTAATGGGCACAAATACCTTGGCGAAAGTAATTTAAACTCATAATGAATTCATTTTTTTCGTTTCCTAACGATTCAAGACAATTTTCACTTATATTCTTCTCCGTCTCAAAAATATATTTTCACTGCAGTAGTCCCATTCACATGTGTGTCGATGCGTCATTTGGTAGATTAAAGAAAATTTCGTTTGTCTGTTTTATTGTTTCTTCACTTTTAGAAGTTAAAGACTTTAAGCTGATAAAAATATTTGGGGGTTCTTGGAAGGAAAAAGGACTTCAAGCAGAAAATAAATACGTTAATTTTACGCTAGAAATTCTTGAACGATAAACATTTTCACGTGTGAGTTTGTTCACACAATTAAAAGTGAAAACGAATGAATGAAAGGCAACAATAAAAAAACAACAGATTCAAATGAATTTTTTTTCGTTGATTGTTGTTTATTATACGCTCTACAATAGCATTTGAAGTAAACGGAAAGATATAATTGTTAACTTGAACTATTAAGCTACTTAACCCATTAACGACTGAACAACAATTCCGATAGTCGATTTTAATGAAATCATTTTCCACAAAGTTGGCTCATTTGGCAAAAATGGGCAAGTAATTTGACTTGAGATCGTGGTTATTAAATTCACCAGGATCACGAGGGAAAAGCTTTCAGAATGAAGAAAGTAACATAAATTAAGACTAACTGCCAGTCCCAGGATGTCACACATATTCGTTCTTCAGTAGAATTATATTTAAAACAAAATCAAAATTTTAGAATTTGTTTTTGTTTTAAATGTAGTTGTACGAAAGATCGAATACTTGTGACATCGTGGGAATTTTTCACATTTTGAGTTTTAAATTTAAAAAAAATAAAGTTATTTTATTTTGAGTTATAATTGAGTAGTTAATGCAGTAATGAATGACTGTGGTAACAGTGAACTACACAGCGAGTCTATAACTAACATGGTCAATGTAATTGTAGACTCCTAAGCATTGAAATATTTGCGGCAGCTGTGTGATTATTTTTCTTAGTGATCCTTCTTAAAAATAATTTTCGCTGCTTTTGTGGCACATTTTTAGTCCTGATCGTGGGAGGATGGTAAACAATTGGAGCAGATGTATAATGGAGGGTTCAAAATATAAAGAATGTAAATATATAAATAACTCAAACATTCCTTAGCTGGTACAGCAATTGCGTTTATTCTTAATTTTTTTTAAATAATTAAAAATAGAGCAAAAAATCGTTTGGGGTTTTGCAAATTAAAAAAAAATGCAGACAATTAGCAAAAGTGAATGAAATATTTATTTCCGGCGATAAACAAATGTCTGCCATTTACATTTCAAAGATAAATGTAAATTTTGACAGCAGTTTGTTTTTTTTTTGTTAATTGCACCAGCACTCAGTGATGACCGCAACATGTGTAATGCATTGTGCCGGATCTAAGAAAATTGGTTATGGGAAGGAGGATAAAGGTAGTAGTGTTTGTGGACATTCCACTTGATTTTCCACATTGAAAGTAACAGGAAGGACCTATGCAGGGAGTTTATTCCACATACGAAATATTCAGCTAAAGAATGAGTTTCCTGTGGAATGCTTAGTGCGATCCACTGGCATATCAACAACAAATGTATGCGCTCTTAACGAAGAACGTGTTGTTCGCTGAAATAAGCGGGTTTCGGGAACAAGTTTCCTGATTTCATTAGAGCACATTCTATTGTAGTAACGATAAAACAGTAAAATACATCACACATTACGTCGATGCTCTCCAGTGAGTCAAAAGAGTGGGCTACCCTACAGCAAACATCACTTTTAATTTTCATGCCCAGAACATCAAAAGGTTCTGATTCCTCAATACCCACAACACGCTTTATTACAGATAGAGCAGCATTTTTTGTTTGACTCCATTCACACGGTCTCATTCGGTGATTGGTAAGATTTCATTATTTAGCGAATCATTCATATTTTGCTGCTGCCATCTGCAAAAGAGTAGATATGATTGACAGTTTGACATAAAAGGTCATTCAGGAAAATAAGAAAAATGTGCTCATTTTGGCTGGTATCTCTCCAATGGCAGCTGTAGTGTTGGCTTGCAGGGCGGGAGCTGTGGCTGGCTTATCCCTATACATGAAAAACTTCACATATTGCCGCAAAAAAGTAGTCTAGAGGGGTCCAATTGTTCATATACAGAAAGAATACTAAACTTTAAATTTTTCTTAAAATTTAACAAGAAACCTGAAACATTTTAATACAAAATTATTTTTGGAAAAAATTTTTAAGATCATATTTAAAAAAACTCTTAATTGTCATAAGTTGTACTAATGTTACGATAATTTAAAAAATAAAAACAGCATCCAAAACTTTGAAACTTGAATAAATTTGTCTCATAAAGAATGTTTTCAACCTTTTCTTACAGAGCATTTTGGTGTGTAAAAATCGATCGATCAAGGAAAAGGTGATTGAATTTTCATGGGATTGCTTCAAGATGTATTGAGAATACCAAACGCAAAAAAATACATGTAAGTTTTCATTTTCAAGAAACTTGCACATGAGTTCCTGATTAAAGTACAAATATATGGGTTGTTCAAAAGGTCCTGTTTTTCTAACAACTTTTTCGCAAATTGCTTTACTATAGTGCTCTCAAACAATGCAAATTAGTGAATCAAACAAATGTTCTGTCTATTTTGAGGGCAAACAAATCAATGACGCCCTTCTTGGGAACATGTTAATTTAAACGAAATATTAAAGAAACAACACTTGAAGATGACAACATGCAATCGCATCATTGTGAACTTTGATTTCTACATCGATTGCTTTTAGCATACATGAACACTTTAAATACGCTTGTCAGTTAAATAGGAAGAGATTGTTCTCTGTTTGTTAAAAAAGGTTTGTTATTTGTTGTATTTGCATACTTATACATTTGTATATGTATACTATACATGTGTGCTATTAAAAGCACTTATTTAAACATATTAATACCTGCTACTTACAGCAATCTTTTCATGATTGATTTTGTAAGCAGCTTACAATTTAATATTAACAAATAGTCGTGAATAATTTATACACACTTACTGCTTCCAGTTAAATATGTTTTACACAAATACTTTAACATATAAAAGTATACACGCATATTTACCTATAAATGTTAACGATTATTTTAAATGGTATTATTTTCTGGCTTTTGTTGTCTATTTGTTTGTAATTTTTATTGTCTGTAGTTTCGTCTTTAAATTAAATGACGTTTTAATTACACACATTTTCAACCTCAATCGTTTTAATTAAAAATGATGTATTTGATTGTTAAAAAAAAGTTATTGAAATACTCGTACATACACACAAACTAACGCTTAGGCATTTCTTAAAAAGGCTTTCAAGGATAAAAATTTACAACAGATATTTATTGAAAAAATTTTTTATGTCAGCCGAGCCGATTTAAGATCAATTTCTTCACACAGAATAAGTTTTAATTTGGTGTTTTGCAAATCGAACTATTTACTGCAGCAGAAATTCCATACAAATAAAAATTTTAAAGATCAAGAATATTTAATAAAAAAAAATATGCAAAAGCAAATAATTTGCAGGTATACAGAGTGGCACAAAGTTATTGTCATGCTGGAAATATTTTCAAAATTTTGATTTAGAGTTTCTCTTTTGCTTTTGTTTAAAATTTGTGTAAAGAAGAATAAAATAAATATTTAAAAAATCCAAAAGTACAGAAATTTTAGATGGAGCAGTGCAGAATTTGTGCAAAGTGGCTTTCTTCTGTTTGATGCTTATGAATTAATTCCACAGTCTCGTGGACACGTGGAATATTTACGATGGTGGGCACCATACATGATCCAAGGGGACTTCTGACTGAACACTGGCGACCAGAAATTCCACTCTGCTGACAAAAAGCAAAGAATGCTGTGTCAGAAAAATAAAAAAAAATAAAAAAAAATAAAAAAATAAACAATTTAACGATTTTTATTTGTTGTTATATTGTGTCCTGTTCCAAACAAAATTTAAATAAATAATTTAAATAGTTTTGAAATTCTGTGAATTCTTTGAAAAAAAGATTGCGAGACCTGTTTATTTAAATAAACTAATTATTTATCTATTTATAACATTCAATTCGGGCCACCCTTTAGAAGAAAAATTATAATAAATAATAGTTAAAAACTAAAATTTACTTTATTTCTCCAGCTTATATTTTTTGTCATGTTTGAAATGAATGAGAATAATTTTTCAATCCTTTTGAAAGATATTTTTGTAAATTCATATAAACATTTATTGTTGTTAAACACAGAGTGAATTTTAAAAACCAAATGTTTTTTATGGCTATTTAGAAAGTATTTGTTGGAAAAAACGTCGTCTAATTTGAATTTGAAGAAACTTGCTTAATCGATTTTACAACGAGTAAATTTAAACGAATTTTTGTAGAGAACATCAGTATATCGTCCTTCCGAAGTTATCTTCATGTATACCACAAAATAAAAAAGACGCGGCCGCTTCTCCTGAAAACTCAAGACTTGACGAGCCAAACCTGACGTGTAAGCCGGGTCTATTATCCTGAGCTTGTGTCCGAAAGTAGTGCAAATGAGGATCATCTAATAATTTTTTGGTTTATAATGTTGAATCCTTAGATTTCACAAAGAAAAATTTCTTGCAGATAACTGAATATAACTTCAGGACGACAATATGGACAATCCTTTTAAAACGGATTCGGTTTACCGAACAGGCACAAATAGTTTAATTATAAATAACTCTTAATTTCTTCAAATAAATTGATTACTGACAAAGTTGAAAATAGTTATTCAAATTAATAAAAAAAAGTTTCAATAATGAATAGAAAATAATCCTTAAGCTTAAGTTAAGTTCGAGTTAGTCCCCTGATTTTCGTAAAGGCAATGAAATGGAGCTCTCAGGTATGGGACGGTACTGCAATGTACTATTTTCGAGTTACTCCTCTGTTTGATGATTTAGTGACTCGTCCCTCTTTTTTCAGGAGTAATGAGTTTTTTAGTAGTATTTTTGTATGTGAAATAAATTCAAATCGAACGACTATAATCACTGCTCACTTCGCTTTTCTTACCATAATTTATTCTTTCCCGCAGAGGCACTGTGCATCGCATGGGTGGTGGTGACTCCCTCATTATTTGTCTAATAATATAAAATTGTACACCACTCCACTATAGACAATAAGAATGCCAAATGCGATCTGTTCTCATAGATCATGGGTTTCGGAATTTATAAATTTGAAGTTCAGGATTTTTCCGGGATTCCGTGATTAATCTGGATATCTTCAGTTTCTTGTGTTCTCTTCAAAACTTGAAATCTAAAGTTTTAAGTACCAGAAGAACTATCTAAAAAATAAGACTACAAAAAACTTTTGCTATCATTTTTGGTTTTAAAATGTTCGCGAGATTTTTGATTCTATTTATTAGTAAAATTTCACAACGAATACTAGTGTCCTGTTCATAGAATCGATTGATTAAACAATTTGTATGAAAACCACTCAGTTATTCGAGTGGTTTCAATACATATTTTCTACTCAAGTCGATTGCTTGGATTCTATGAATAGCACATAAATAAGTTTTAGTGAAATAGCAGCAACAGTTTTCTTCGTTACTGCAATTATGCCGCGAATGGAAGGATTCTCGGTATTTGCGGCATCAATATTTCGGTATTGGCATCACTAATAGGCACACACATATCCAATGATACACACACATTGATAAATACCTATTCCATGTGTATGTATTTCGTAAAATGCCAGTGTATGTTAATTTATTTGTATAGAAATTATTTTAAAGCATCTGAGCACTGGCCTGCTGCCATGTTGTCTATAATTCGTAGTTTATTGCCCTTTTAAATTAAAAAAGGCAAATATTTTAATGAGGGGCTTACAAAATTTCAATGAAGTACAGCCCTTCTTTAACTACGGGCTGACCATTATCTATAGTAAGTTACTAAGGTTATTGCTAAAGTGGCATTTAAAAAAAAAATAAAAATAATTGCTAACAAAAAATAACATACGAAATCTTTACCACCCATCCTTCATTTAGTTTACGGCAATTATATTTGAAACTTCAAAAAGCTGTATAGTGCTCCACAGTTTTACTCGAGTATATATTTTTGTGAAAGCAGAACTTATTAGCTGCTTTTCTTAATAATAAAAAAGGTCCTTGAGTGAAAATTATTCATAAAACATGTTTTAGTTTAACGGTCTGCAATGATCCATTCAATTATGCTGATTTAATTTGATATATGAAATTACAGTGAAAGCCGTCATATGCGGAAATTTACAGTAGTCCTTCTATTAGATCGTTTTACAAATAAAAGAAAAGCATGGGGAGATGTCTTCCGCCTGTGCCAGCTATCCGGGCACGGGAGCAATGTGTTAGTGGAACTTTCAGTACAACAGCCAAAACGAAGTCATAATGCATGAATATTGCTACACTCGGCTGTGATGAATCTTGTTTATCCTTCATCTAGATACACATATCGTTACCTTAATATAGAAAGTCCCTAAATATGTTTTTTCAAAATCGAGCGTTTAAGCTCTTTGGATAAAAGATCCTTGAATTTATTGATATATGCAAAAAACTAAATATTTAAGAGCGTACTTTTATTTGAAATAATTTATTCATCAAACTAGCAGAACGGATCAGTACTGATTTTGAGGTCGCTACACCATCTCATCAGCGTTCTTTGTTCGATTTTACCACTTTTGACGGTGGATACTAGTGACTATGAATATCAACTATTTAACCGTGTTATTTAACAAATTAGAATAGGAAAAGTACAAACTTATTTATTTCTTACAATTCCTACATTTCTTCTTTTTTCATTAGATAAATCGATATGGGTGATGAAGTGTTCCAGAACGTTATACACTTCATGGAACCGCTGATAAACATTGTAGAAATTACAAGCAGAATGTCATATTTATAAATATATTCCATTTCCAGCTGGTGAAAGTCATTGTAATGAACTAGAAGATAAATTAGCAAAAAACATTTCGTCAAGGCTTTAATATTATCTTTAATACCAACGAACGCACATGCAAGCTTAAATTTATGTACTTAAGCAAGTTAAGATATTTCTAACCACACATGTGCAATTGTTATATAAATAAAATTTTGAGATTCTATAAAAAGCAATTATTTAGATTTGCATGAGTGTGTGTGTAGTAATTACCCAGCAGTTTTAATTACAACTTGTGTCTTGTAGCTTATTCGTTATAATTTATTAACTGCTTCAATTGGTGGGCACTGTAATTCTATTTTTTATAAAAAATAACTTTTAAAAATGGCCAGTTATAAATTCAGTACGGACCGGCTGCAAAAGTAATATTTAAAAATTTGAAAATAATCTTCAACTGACCTTCCTATCAATCACACAATCACTACCTGAAACATCTCGCTTTTAAAAAATATCAAAATTGCACCAAGAATGTATTGCAAATAGTATTTTTAGTTGGGACGAAATATTGTAAAGATCTGCAGGGATTTAGTTTGTATCTAAAAAATATTAGCATTTTATAATTATAAATATGAACGAGTACTTCAGAAAACATTCAGGTATGCATGTGTACTTGGATAGAAAATAGACAACGTTAAACAAAATAGCACTCACAGCGAGAAGTCCCAAATTTGTATAAAACCACATGAATTATCACCACTTTGCAGATGAATTGAAATTAGAAGACTAAAAAGACGAATAAGAAGTTCAAGAAAGAAGAGCGAGGAAGAACACCCGGAATAAATGCGTTGCAATTTAAGTAAATGAATGTTAATACAAGTTCAAAAGTAAAAAAAAACGGATGTAGGCAAATAACTATAAGTATGTACTCGTAAGTAGATGTATTTCAAATGAAATTAAAGTGGTTTCTTCTGGCAGAGAGTTTAAAAATAATTTAAAAATATCAAACAGTGATTTAATATGTTAGAGATTTCGTAATGAAAAACACACTTGACAGAAATAGACATGGCAGTAATAAACAAACACCGAATTTGCTTTTAAAATGAATTCACAATGGGACATTTAATTAAAATAGACAATAAATCAAAATTAATCTCTGTTTCTTTTAATTGAGTGTAATCCTGCAAATTGTGTGATTTGGAATTGGGAGAAACAAGTCAAAAGCAGAGTAACAGAGCAAAAATTGCTTCAGTAAATGCTGTTCAGGTTTTCCTGCAGAAATACATTAATTTCTCATAGCCGGTCGTAATCCACAATAAGAACCTTAATTTGTTGCTTGAATCAACTACTCAAAATATCAAAATCGCTACCTTAATATAGAAAGGTCCTAACATACATTTTTTTCCAAATTGAATATTTTGCATATTTAGATGGCTGATCGCCTAATCTATTGAAATATGAAAAAAAAAAAATTTAAAGAAAAACGATTTAGTGCTTTTTTTAAATTAAAGTACAAAAAATATTCTTTGAATGTCTCTCCACATCGACTTGTGGACCGGGCCATCCGATTGGCTTACTTTCAAATCATCCCCTTGGTTATCAATCATAAAGAAATTTAATGTGGGTTTTTCATACCCTTTTTGTCATTCGTAGTCTTTCACTGTCTAGAGCAACACTTCGATACCGCCATGATCATTCATAAATCTGTTTCATATTTCTCAGTTAAACAGACAACTACACAAATTGCTTTCATAAGTGCTGTAAACTAACAGATAACTTAGAGTTATCTTATTTCCATTAAGGAAAAATACAAGAAAATGATAAACAAATTTGTGAAGGAGAAATTAATTGATAAAATTCAACTTGGTGAATGATTTTACTTCTTAATATTTTTGTTAAAATTTTTTAAATGTTTAACGGAATTCATTATAACGAGTCTCTTTTTTTTATTATTTTTTCGTAATAAAAAGTAATCAATGAAAAAATTTTTCACAGTAGATCCAAAAATATATATATTTCATTGAAGTTATTTGTAAGTGTATCCAGCGGTCGACTCAATCGACCGCATTCTAGAAATTAATACTAAATTTTAGATAAACACGTGCGATAAAATACAAAAACAAAAAATATTCTAAATAAACAACTTAAAAGTCTGTCTCATTTCTAAGCCAATTCAAATTGTAGACACATGCACAATTTGTATATTTTTTCTAGTTGAAGTTGATGCATACATGTGTAGTAAGTGTGCATGTGTTAGTAGCAACTTTAAGCGATTATAGCTCTCTAAATATCAAACCGATTTAACTGCCTGTTTGCCGATTCGTGTACATTCATGTAAAAATCCGTTTAAAAACATATAAATCTTTCCAAAATCGGTTCAGTATTACCGCCGTAAAAGGGACTTAGAAAACGTGTTTGCCTTTTAATAATATAGATAGATATGAAATAGTCTGAGAGTTTCTGCATGACTTAAATCTGAAAATCTTAAAAAAATATTTAAGAAAACCACTGTTTAAATAGATTACATTGTTATTATAATAAAAATTTTCTGCGGAGACAGGTGCGGCATTGCTTCCATATAAGTTATTAATGCTTAGTAACATTTTGAGACTGGTGCTTGATATAAAAGAACTAAAAATATTTTCAAGCTTGAAGAAAATGAGTACAAGTACATGCATGTCTCTTTTCCCTTTTATTCTTAATTATAAATATCAAGCTACATTTCTAATTGGAATAGTAGAATTTTAAAAAAAGTTTATCTATGAGCTTATTTTCAGTAAAACACATAAAAAGCGGAGACATATAAGAGATATAATTAACTGCCTGGACCGCGATGTCGATAGAATACACACTTTTGCAAAATCTAAATTATTTCAGATTATTTCAGACAAACAAATACGAAAAACATTTTTTTATGTGCAGCTTAGAATTTCTTTATCGAGAGGCGCAGCTTTTAAAGATGCGCACAAGATACGAAAGAGTAACTTCAAGCCATAAGAAAGAATTATTGAATTTGTTTTAAATATAATTGTAGGAAAAAAATACGTGTGTTATCGTGGCAGTGAATGAATATTTACCCATAATGCGCCTGAATAATGTTGTGCGATTCACGGCTTCTTACAGACGGCTTTTGGCCTGAAGTTTCTCTTTGGTATTTTGATTCCTTTAACAACTGCCCTTTTTAATTCTCGATATAAAATTTCTACCCTGCACATAAAAAATTATTTATATTATTTATTATTTATACTATTTTTTATTTGCTTCTTTAATTAATTTGATAAAACAAAACCCGTGCATTTGAATTTATTGTTGTCTTAATAATATTTATTATTATATTTAGCTGTTTCTGTAACGCTTGCTATTTTGATAAAAAACATATTTGAATTCACTAAATTCAAAGTTATTATTTTATAGAACAAAAATGCTGAGATCTATAAAAAAAAAATTCATTTCAAAATTTTTTAATCAATATTTTTTCTGATTCTATAAATAGCTTTGTTTAATTCTTGCAGAGATTACTGTTTCTGTGATGGAAATCATTTCAGTTACACTCCACCTAAATTCATTACATTAATTTTCTGTGAGGTTTTCACCCACAGTGCACACGTATTCATGCGTTTATAAATGAATATTTTTTTTATTATTCTTAATGATCTTCTCTAATATAAAAAAATAACTGAGTAGTCGCTACAAAGGAAATAGCAGCAACGGAAGTTACTTAACATTTCTTTTCACGTTTTTCAATAAGAAACGCTCGCAGAAAGGACGCAGAGGCAAGGAAGGCTGGATATACAACAGTATTCTATTATAAATGTTTCTTTACCACTTAAAGTCTTAATTTAATTGCGCGCCTAAAAACGGCATGAGGCTGTTAAATGTGTTACACGTGTGTGTGTGTGTGGTAAAAAAACAGCCGCATACATACACAAAATCCAACTCGTCATATTTCTCTAGTCAATCACAAACAAACATACAGCGGCACGCACACACATACAAATTAATACTCATACTTTCTTTTTATCTCTCTCGCTCTCTCTTATCTTCGCCGTATTTTTGATACATTTGTGTGTGGCTGTGTGTGTGTTTCTTCCAAATAGCTTTTAATTACAGCTTTTACCTTTCGAAAAGTGTTTGAGCTAAATGCCGTACTTTACGAGGATGTTTGAAGTATAATTACATTTATACAACATACGAGTATAAGGCGCTTATTATTTCAAGCACATAAAAAATGAATGTGTGTATAAAAAAGTGAAAGTGTAATAAAAACTAAAGTAGTTGTGTTTATTTGCTATAAACTTTTCCTATTGTTTTTGTGTTTTTTTTCCTTCCAGTTCTTCTTTAATCCCTCGCAGCAAAGGGGTGTGTTTATGTGTGCGTGTGTGCATTCTTTTGATTACGCCAGTAATGAGGTTACTCATTTTCGTAAGCATTTCCTTTTCATTTCCATAATCATCAGAGAAATAGTTTGTACGCTTGAATGTGGTGAAAAACTTTAAAGTATCATTCGTATCATTAAAACAAGAAATTAAAATAATTAGTTTGTTTAAAATAATGAGATGACTGAAAGTAAAACTTTTTATTAGGACAATTTTGCTGGCATAATTAATGGTTAGATTTTTATTATACGAATATGTAGTCTTTATCTTTACAATATTAAAAGGGCTGGAGTTGTGTTTTGATCCTTCAAGTCATTTAACCAAAATTTTTCAACTATTTAATGTCATAATAATAGTTTCAAATCTTGTGTTGGTGTGGATGAACAGCAGAAATGCGAACAAGTTCTATAATTTTTACATGCAAAGAATGTCAGACTATTTGATGAAAAGAAATGTGAAAAATTTCAAAGACGTCATAAATTTAATTATTATTTATTTACTAATTTCTTCATTTCACAGTCCGGCAATAAAAAAATGGATGATATTTTTTTTACAGTCCGTAACTTAACTCCCAGCAAGCAATAAATATGTTTTTTTATACTGCATCCACCTGGTAATAATTGTACAATGGAGTCGACCGTAAAGGATATTTATTAAAAAAAAACTGGAAATATGCACTTACAAATCGATGCCCAAATTCGTTAAAGTTTCTAAAACGGATGAATATTTTATCTCCGATTCCATGGCATGAATAAGAAAGATCATACATATTTGCGTTTTTCCTGCTTATTACTTATTGGAAACGATCCAAATGCAAGTTCAATTTAAGGCAAGGTTAATATTATTTGACATTACTAAATTTTTTTCAGTATAGATAAAAATTTAAAAACAAATATTATTTTTAGTTGGATTTTACACCGAAAAATGCCACTGTTCGAAACAAATTTCTAATATTTCTTAACTTAAATTTATCCAATGGATAGCGAAAGAGTTATGCTATAAATCATAAATTTTTTCTAATAAAATAATAAATATTTTTCTTGACTTGTTGGATTTGTACGCAGGTAACACTTCCGTTAACTGCCATAAATCTTTTATTTACTTTTACACGCCATAAATCATTGATTTCCTCTTATTTTGAAAGTTATTTGTTTTTCTTGAAGAAAGAACATATAAAAATAATTTAATAACTTTTTAATAATGTCTAAAATTATGGACATTTTGTTAGATAGCGTTACGTAACATAAATCACGTGGCAATAAATAAATAAAAAAGTCAATGCATACAATTTTTGGAATAAGAAAATCTTTTAAAACTTTTTGGTTTCTGCTTCTGTTTCTTAATACAGTTTTTTTGTATGCAATGAGAGAACAAAGAAGCGTAAATAAAATAATTTTACTGCATTGGCAAACGTTTTATAAGAAAATCTATTAATAACGGATTTTCGTTTAGTGGGTCTTTTTATAATCATTTTCCTTAACACATCAACAACAGCAGCAACAGCAACAAGAACAACTTCTCTAGTAAAAACATCATAATTTCTGATATTTTTAATAAAACCATTTCCGCACATTTAAACATGATATTTATGATGACAAAATTATCGCACAAGAATATTTAAAATGACAAAAACTATACAATCAACACGATAGTGTACAAATACTTTGACAAAAACATTTGCACATACAGACATACATACACACATACATATAAGCTTGGAAAGAATTGTGTTTTTTGTTGTTTTGTTTGCTCTCTCAACTAAAAGCTATTTAAATACATACAACGCCATTAACACGTTCACAAAGCTCTGCACTCGCAGCCAAACTAAAAAGCGTTAAAGCAACACTTAATTGTTTTTATACTTGAGCAGCAAAATTGTCTGTGTGTATGTGTGTGTATATTAAATTTTTATTGTTTAAGTATGTACGTCGACAAGGATATATATATGTGCGTGTGCGTGTGTGTGTGTGTGTATGCGCGTTATGGTTAATGAAACGTTGCACAGTGCTTTGCCGCCGCATAGTAAATCGGCATAACTGGAGAAGCTCTCATAGATGGATAAAATTTAGTGGGATGGTGTTTGACAGTAATATAAAAAATCATTGATGCTTAAGGAAAATCACTGCAAGGAAATTTGTTTTCTAATATTTATTGACCCAGAGCCTGAAAAATATAGAGTTAATTTAAAACACTTAATGAGGACGAAAAAACACTAAGCAAATAAGTAAACTAATAATATTTATAAAACTAATTTCAGACACAATCATGTTCAGAATGCAACACAAATTGGTAAGTATTTCTAGAATCATGGTGCAACGATATGCTTATCTTTGATATATTCTCTGATATATTATTTGATATATTTTTAAAATAAAAAAAGCAGACAGATTATTTGTAATATCTGGCTGTACAACAGCAATTTCTGTAAAGACTTTGTTGAATCAATAATTTATATTCCCACAATATAATTACTTCTCACAAAATGAGCACATGGCGACCTATCAAAAACGTACTATTCTGTTTTGCCAATTCGATTTGCTCACTTTTAATCTCCTTGGAATAAAAACATTCAAAAATTATTAAAATAATTTAAAAAATTATTAGTCCTGTATGTAATTTTCGGGATTTGAACTCAAGTCAAGCCAGCGGGAGCGAATTTGAACCAATACGGTTCAATTAAGTACGTACATCATTTAAAAATAGAATACACTAGACTCGTCGGGGTAGAGGGTACGAATTTGTGCAAGGACTGTACCCTCAACCCAGACTGAACTCCTCAATCGAGATTGAAAATAAGAATATTCGAAATGAAAAAAGAAATCTATTGATACTGTGGAAAGTGCAAGTAATATTTATAGTGCAGGAATTTTGTTGTTAATTGGCTTAGACTTAATGTCAAGGATAGCCGAGTCACCAATACCGAAAGTAATTATTTGCTTCCGCATAAGCAAAATAAAACAAATGAATAAACTATGGACAGGGTAAAAAACACCAATTAAGTTACTTTGCCGAAAGTTTTAGTGGCATTTTTGCTTGTTTGTTTTGTCATAAAATAAAAAACAATGCAATAGTTGAGATTTTTATTTAGAATTACTAAAGAATTTTACTTTATCATTAATATTAGACAAAAACTTTCAAGTTGCCTCTACAAAGGACTCATCAGATCGAAAGTTTTTTGGTGTGCCCTCAGTCCAGTAGTTCTTTCAATCCTGGGAAACCTTTAAACCGAGATTTTTTGCATTTGATTTAGAATATTCTGAAGCTAAAATAAAAAACATAATTTTCACTCTGATTTAAAAAAAAATAATAAAATTTTGAGAATTATTTTCTTGAAACACATTTTTAAGTAGTTTTTTGAGAGAGCCGACGACTTTTTATTTTTTTTCATATTAATTAAGTATCTGCATCGAAGAAGCTTAATTTCACTCGACGTTATTATGTAAAGAGTTGAAAATAATTTTCCACTTTTCTGCTAAATATCATACACGACTTTTATTTTATTTTCAATTTCAAATTATTTGCTTTTTTATAATATTTAAATTTCACTTAACTTATGTATACTCGTATTCAAGATTTTAAATCTTTTCTGTTTAATTAATAAAAATTAAATCAAAAACTTATTGGCTATTTTATTTGGTTTTCATTTTGGATTATTTGAGTTCAGCAAACAAAAAAAAGACAAAAGAAAAATATGTTTAAAAAAAATAATTAAAAAATCTTCACATTTCATAAAGAGTGCTACAACTAATTTTTGAACATGAGGCAATGCACTGTACTTTGTATTGTCGCATGCAAAGAAGCTTTTAATTTACTGCTTAATTGGAAACCATAAAGACATAAGTATAAATTATAAAAGAAAATCGGCGGCAACAACAAAAGGAAAATACTTGTAATAAATTTCTTTCCTCAAACATTTTAAATTGCTAAAGAAGCCAAAACAATACAATCCCAGTATACAATACGCCGCCTTCCTTCATCCTTTACACGCTCCCAATTTGTTTCTACTCAGTAGTTTCGGTGCAACAAAAACAAAAAATAAATTCGTAAAAAAATAAGAAAATATAAAAAAAAACTCAGCAACAATACATTCGAGTGTAAATAAGTGTGAAATATAATAAATTCCACACAGGCATACGCACATGCTTGTATTTTCAGCATACTTATGCATTTAACTCTATTTGGGTTTTTTAATCGTGTGAGTGGCTAAATAAAAATTAATTTAAATTATAAATATTTTGACTTAACAATGACTTGAAATGTGCGCGTAACCAATAAACTTGAGAGACCCAATAGAGATGTAAAAATTAGTTCCAGCGAATACTTGCACCAGAAAGCTGTTAAGTTATTGACACACAATACGCTTTACAATTGTACGCGTTTTCTAATAAAGTCGGACCTCAGCTGAAAGTCTGTGGCGGCCAGGTTTTTCTGTTGCTCCACATCAGTGTGACAACATTTACTTAGTTGGTCCTATTGTGCACTCCCCTTTTTTTTGTCTCTACTGCCGCTTTAAACTCCTCGTGACTGTGTATATTTCTGATTTATTTCACTGAATTCCACTTAAGATATCTGCTACAAGCTTAAACAATAAAATATTTTCCTATTTTTTTCATTTCTCCCATTATTTGTTTGGTTTTCTCTTGGCTTTTCCTTACCCACATCCAAATATCAAGAGACATGAACAACGTTCTGTTGCTGGCTGGCTTCTGTAGGATTTTTGCAGCTGTTATTAATTATATTTTTTTCGTGTACTCGTTTATAATTAAAAAACTAAAATTGTGTCTCATATTTTTAAACAGATAAATGAGGGAGTATATATTAAAAGAAAATCCAAGAATTTAATTCAATCGTACAAACTTACGTTGTTTGTCGTTTTAGTTTGTAGACAACTTTATTTAAAGTGATTATATATTTTTCCAGTCGTCATCTTTAAGTTTCAGAATTTAATACACAGAAAAAAGTTGAATTTTAAGCATCCGTATATTTTTTTTTTGAAAAATTTCAAATTCGTACAGGTGGTTTTGACAAATATCATTCTTGGATGTCAAAATAAATTGTTCAAGACTAATTTAAAAGTAGAAAAATGTAACAAGATGCACATTTTAACAACAGAAGGTGATAAAACATAATGAGTCAGCTGTGCTTTCGAGTTCACCTGGTATGAAATCGCCTTGATAAACACATCCTTACAAGAACAGTGACAGTCATTTGACCGATAATATAACTGGCATTGGTGATAGAAATATCCATCATCATGTAGAACAAAGTTTCTATCATTTTCTTAAGGCCAATGTGAAAAAAATAATGGAGTCTTTTGTGTACCAAATTTTATCGTATATGAAACATATGTTTGAACTGCTCACTCTTATATTTTTACTGATCAGCGTTGATACAAACATTAGTCACATTTGGCTAATCAACCTAGGAAAGTCTAAAGTACCACAGTGAATGGCCAAGCAGCACACCAGAGGTGACTAACAACAACAGCTCCCGACCAATTCCACATTACAACACTATGTGAAAATTTTCATAGAATGTTCTCCTTTACTGTGAAAAAAAAACGGCAGAGGGAATCGTGGGTATTATCGATACTAGCATTTCTTCCGAATTTTGTTTTTTTCCGCAACCATTTTATGTCGCACATTCTTATAATGTCTTCAGACAAAATGCCATTTTAACTAACCTAGAAAAATTAATTTTGTTTTCAAATAATATTTACAACGTACAATTATTTTTTTTCCACAAAATAAATAGATAACTTAAAAGAAGATGTTACGGATTGTACTTGCTGGCTTCATGATTAAAATATCAAAATAAAATATAAATAAATGACAAAAACAAAACTGCCAATGATGACACTTATGGCAGGCATTTATTTGTGTGATGATACCAGCAGCAAACAGCGACAGAAACGACGACAACAAACATAACAAATAAAGTAACAAATGCTGATATTATCGCCAACAACAATCAACGGTTTACCAACCAACAACAAGCAAAAACATGATGTTGGCAATATTATTATAAAATCACTAAAACTAAAAAAATAAAAATGTATATGCCCAGCAAAAACTTTGATGTCAAAGTAATGAGTTGAAATGTTAACAAATATGTGAAGTACATAGTTTTTAACAGCTCCCAGTTTGGCGTCTTAGCTTTTTATTTTAACATGGCGATATCAGGATCCTGTATACTGATGATACTGATGATGACACTCAGATTAGCAACATGTTTGCGAATTTCTTCGCCTCTACATATTCCAAAAATACATACGATCATAGTTCTCTCTATCCATTTAATATATCGCATTCAGCTGGTATACATTTTTCATTTATGAGCGACGAAACAGTTCTATCATACTTAAGATTATTCAAATCGTCTTATAATTCTGGCCCTGATGGAATACTAAGCTGTCTTCATAAAAATTGCGCTGACACATTGTGCGGTCCACTTACTAAAATTTTCAAGAAATATATTGAATTTTGCTACTAACCAGCCGAATGGAAAAAAATCATTTATAATCCCTTTGTTCAAAAGTGGCAGCAATCTCAAGGTTGCAAACTATAGAGGAATTGCCAAGCTGAATGGTATTCCTAAACTTTTAGAAAAGATTTTAACTGACAGCTTATCACACCAAATTTCTTGGCTGTTAACTCCTTGTCAACATAACTTTATTAACTTCTGGAACTTACTTCTCTAGTAAATGATGGATTTTTAAAAAGCATGTAAATGGATGTAATCTACATGGATTTCCGTACAGCCTTCGTCGACAAAGTAAACCATGAATTGTTACTTTACAAAGTATCACTAATGGGTTTTGGTATTACAACTATAAAGTGGCTACGTTCTTATCTACATATCTAACAGAACTCAACAAGTAAAGTTTAGAAATGTTACCTCAACAGGCATCGACGTTCCTTCTGGGGTTCCTCAAGCAAGTCATCTTGGTCCCATCCTGTTTACGTTATTTATAAATGACCTCCCTTAGATTATTTTACATTCCAAAGTACTCGTGTATGCAGATGAGGTCAAAATATTCAAGACTTTTAATGACTCTAATAAACAAATTTTACTACAGTCTGCTATTGACAAACTTTCCCAATGGTGTACAATTAATTTAATGGATTTAAATATAAAAAATGTGAATATATGAAAGTCTCTAGAATAAAACAATTTGATTCTCGGTATTATGTTAATGCAACAACACTTGAAAAAGTGGACAATATTACTGATTTAAGCTTTTTGTTAGATCACAGGCTTAATTTCCGTGATCACATTGCCTTAACTGTCAACAAAGCTAATGGTGTTCTTGGTTTTGTGAAACGATGGTCTAAAGAATTTTCTGACCCCGGTGTCACGAAACAGCTTTACACTTCTTTAGTTCGGCTTATTTTTGAATATGGATCTATTGTGTGGGATCCTGATTAAGCAAAAGTGATTTTTGATTTTTTGTTTACGAGGCCTTGTATGGAATTCTTATGTTCTACCGTCATATATTAATAGACTTGCTATTTTGAAGCTGCCAACTTTGTAATCGTTTGTAATGCTGTGTGTATCATTTGTACTTGTATTGATTTGTGGTAAAGTTGATTCTGCTTTCCTGCTTGATAAAATTAACTTTTGTATTCCAATTAGACCAACTCGTAACTTTCAGCTTATCAGTCTTAACTACTACAGATCTGTTTATGCTAATAATGACTCCTTTCGTCGCATTTGTGAAAATTTCAATAAATTGTATCATATTATAGATATCTCTGAGAGTAATGATATTATAAAAAGAAAAATATTAATGTATTCTCCTTGTTTTATATGTAACTTTAGTCTGTAAGGATTTGTAATCTATAGACCGAAAATAAATAAATAAAATAAAAAATCATTGGAGGCAAGTACTTTGGATTACGAATAACAATTTCAAAATGTCAATACTTAGAAGTCACTAAATCACATAAAACACAAAAAATTTATATGTCTGCCGCCAGTATTGAACTCTCGCTGTTGTAGGAATTGTTAACGAATACATAGCAATTAAAAAAAATGTGTCGGCAGGCTACGAACAGCAGACCATTTGGACGACAAGAGCACGCTCAACTACTGCGACACTCAGAGAATAATTTATTCATTTATTTACTAGTAAGTAGTTATACAACTACTGTAAAGTAATAGATACGGTATTAAGTTTTTGTGGAAAAGCAGATTGTTCTGAATAGAAGTCATTAGCAAGTATTTGCTGGGTACGAACATACACATACAAATATAACTCAAAAAACGAGAGAGAAAAAGATAGCGCGACTGAGGGAAAGGTAATTGGAAAGATTGTATTCAGGTATGCCGAATCATATTTACCCTTCTGTTAAATAGGTTCTGAATAGTTTTTCTTTTTCTTGAATTTTCCAATATTTCGAAATTTTCTAGAACGTTTTTTGCTTAGAACAAAATATTAAAAATGTTTTTTTTTGTTTTAGCAGCTTCGTTTTATTTGAGATATATCTGTGGTTTTCATGAATAACAGCGTATGTCTAAAACTCAAATTTTTCAGGAGAGCCAAAATAAGTTATCTTCGAAGCTACTTTCCACAATATTCCAATTAGTTTTTAGAAAATATTTCTTTATGGATCAGATCCAACAGCAAATTTTCAATAAAAAGGGCAAACAATTTTGCATTTATTTTAGAAAAGAAAACGTCATAAGCTTTTGGTAAATGTAAAGGTTTTCAATTATCCGATTAACTATTCGATAATTTAAAATTGGTTTGGTTGATTAAACAAAGTTATAAATTTGTGATTTTTATGGTAATTGCAGAAATTCAGTTTTTAAATTTGTAATCGCAATTTTTCCCAAAATTATTATTTGACATATTCAGTAAAATATTAATTGTGTTATTAAAATCATTAATTTTATTTAATATGTTATATATTCATTTTGCTAAGAAGTGCGATTATAAATTTAAAGACAAAATTTTAAATTAGTATATGTTCTAAACACATAAAATTTGTTTCAAAATAATCAGAACTATTAGAAAGAAGTGTTAAGAAATTGGAAATTTGAAAGTGAACTTCAATGGCATAATGAATGTTTTAATTTATTTGCAGAAGTCCAGAAAAAGGACTGAGAAACTATTAGATTTGCTAAAAGCTTCAGAAAAATTAAAGCGGAGCTTGAATGGCTCAATGGACGTATTTATATGTTTGGAGAAACCCAGAAATGGAAAAGAGAAATTAGTTATTCTCTATTGTGGATTGCTTTAAATTTTCTTAATATCTTCGATTTAGTATAATAATTTTTTCTATATCAACTTTTATTAAAAAATAACAATAGTTAAAGATCTAAACATTTTTCTTAAATATTATTCCGCAAGATTAACGTGATCTTTTTGTGAAACTATCTTAAAAAAGAATATTTTTAACAAATCTATGATAAAATCTTCTGCCTGATTTAGATTAAGAATTATAATACATATTTTATTGCTTTTTCCTAATAAATTCTCAAAATCGTAAATAATTTATGTCTTTTTATTTATTGAAATTTATTAATTTGTAGAAAGTTGTTATTGATCGGTCTTTCAAATTAAACAAAATTTAAACGATTATTAGCCGATTAAACCCAAAACCCAATTAATGAATCAAGCCGTTATTATCAGTGATCAATTTCAATTTGTTTTTAATAAAACTATCAGAATTTTACTAAATATGTAAAATATTAATTTTGGGAAAAACGTGCGATTAAATATTTAAAAATTTCGAAATCTGATTAATTGAAAACCCAATTATAAGTTTGATTTTTTTTAATTTTTTTTAAGTTTTAAAATAAAACTTTAATTTTCTAATAGAATTTTTGAAAAATTTCTGATTTCGATATTTTTGTCTAAAATTTAATTTTAACGTTTTGTTGATAAATGAGTAGTTTTATTTCTGTGACAAAACGTTGTTCTTTTGAAAGTAATTTTGGCGTCTGGTTAATAATTTAGATGAAAATGTTTCAGGTCGAACTTAAATTACTTGACTCAATTTGAAAGTTACTAAAGTTATAATTGAGTAAAGAAAATTATTGAATCAGGCTTTAATTTATTAATCAAAATCATTAATTCTTTATGAAGAAAGTCATTAAAAAACCCCAACTAATTCTGACCGCGCCAAAAAAGATGCCATGACCTGCATTTTTGGGAGGTCGCAGCACCGTGCTTCATATGGTTTTAATTGAATTTCCATTTTTGTGGCGCTATTTGTTGCTATTTAATCAAGTCATGTTATATATTAATTTGCTATATTCATTTGCAAACTTAATGGCACATGAATAAAGCATCCTGGTGTAGTGAATAACATCTAAATGGAAAAGCTCAATGCGTCATGATTGTTACCAACAACAACAAAATCATTGTATCCTTCAAATACCAGTATCGTTTTATGTGCTACAAATGGCAACAACGCTGCCTAAAGCCATGACACTTGAATATAAAAATGTGATAGATGTCGGATACAGTCATACTAAACAAAACTTATTGTTTTAGCTGTGTCGTCGTTATTGTAGTTGTTTTTCTAAAACGTGGAAAAAAATATTTTTAAGCGTTATAAGCGAATTTGGAATATTTTAGAATTTGCAATATTTTATAAAAAACCTGTCTCGATGAAATATTAAAAAATAAATAAAATCTAAACGAATAACTAACGTGTGGATGGATACCCGAGTCTTATTTATTCATGGAGTTGACAACGTAAAAGAAATAAAGTTTTCAATACTTTTTTCTTAAAAATTCAATATTTAATAATACGAATATGCCAATTATGTGTTTCAGGATATAAAATTATCGTAGCTGTAGAGAAAACATTTTCTCCAAATATTTGATAAATGTGTCTTATTTGTGGCAGTTTATGTTGTAACATAAAACTGCATTCAAATATCCTGTCTTTTTTCTAAAGCACCCACAAATGTCGTACCTCTTTAACAAACTGACTCGCCCTAATAATTTATTATTATTTCATTGTATGCAACAAGTCAATTTGTAATAAAAAAGAATTCCAAGTCAATGATAAGAAAAAGTTTTACTAGATTTTACAAGTTTTTCTTTATAACTTTTAGAAATTACCATTCAGTTTATTTGCTTGTTTATTTCAATTTCTGTTCCTGTTCTTCATTTTTTACTAAATAGAAAACTTAAGTTTACTTTATTAGTTGAAAGTCAAAAACAAAAAACACTAAACAAAAATGTACATGAAGAAAATAAGAGAAAAAAACGAGAAAAAAAATTTGCCATTCTTTAAACTTTAAACTAAGACAGATTGTTTAAAAAAGGAAGAAATAATAAAACCAATAACATGTCAACTATTGCTAACGAAATGCAATTTAGCTGGAAAGAAAAAGTAAAAGCAAGGAGAATTCTAAAATAGAATAATTGGTATAAAATATAACAAAATTTCACTATGAATCCCAATAAGTGACACAAAATACACAAATACACACTCAATGAGTGACAACTGAATGAAGGATGTTAAAATATAAAAAAAAAAGAACATATACACACACACAGATGCATGTACACATACAGATATTTTTATAAGCACACAAGTATATCTGAATGGTTTAGTGCAAATGAATAAATGAATAGAAAGATAGATGGATAAACAGATGAATGTGCAACAATAATAAAAAATGTATTATTAGCATAAAACTCTTTAAATAAACACACACACATACACACACACATTTGCACACATTCTGAGCCGCCTACCGGATATAAGCAAAGTCTCATGTACGACTACATAAATGCTTGTAAATAAAGAAACCAACAAAATGTGATAGATATAAATTTAGCCATCATTCTTTTATTTTTTTGTTCTCTTTTTTTATTTTATTCTTTTTAAGATTCTAACTTCAGAAGTTGAGAAGATTTTAGCAAAAATTTATATCGAACACATTCAAACTTACACACAATGAGAACTGCATGTGCAAGTAAAAAAAAATGGCAAAAGAATGCAGTGGTAAAATTTCTTTGTGAGTGAATTTAAAATTGAATTTAACACGCTAAAATGAATTTAAGGACAAAACTAATTAGGAAACGTCTTCCTCAAAGGGAGGACTTTTTGTAACAATAAACTAACAGAAAAATAAATATTTCTATAGCATTTTTTGTATTTTTGGAGGCAAATGATTTTAAGTTGACATCACTGTTTTCTGTGACAACCGTTTTTGCAGTTATTGCTTGTTGTCTAGCTTTATCTAATAACTTTTTCCCACAACAATATTTAATCTTGAAAGCTTTACTGCATGTTCGCCGATATCGAAAAAAAATTTTCTTTCGTATAATTACATTTAAAGCAAAAACCAAAATTTAAAAAGTTTTTTTTGTTTCATTTATAATAATTCGAAAGAGCATTTACTTTCGATATCGAAGAACAGACAGTTAATATGAGGGAATGTAAAAATAAAATTATTAACTTTTAATTGATTCCTAATTTATTTATTAAAATCAGTCTCTCTTCAATATTTCAATAAAAATTTTAAATTAATTTTAGATTTTTTTAAATAAGATTTTTAATTGTTTCTATAAAAGAATTTGAATTTATTTTTGATTAGAGTTTTAAAGAAAACTTTTCAATAAGTTTAAAAATGTTGTAACATTTAACATTAATTTTTTAAATTAAAGTTTAAACAATCTTTCAATTGATTTTTTGTGTGAAATTTGGTCGCATTATGCAGTTTAAAGATTTGAAGGGCACACTTCCGTAGTAGCGATACACTAAGGCCCAAATTTACAACCTTTAGTGAACTAATGGTGGCCGTTTAACCAATGACATTTATATGAAAAGTCGTTAGTTAAACCACTGTCATTAGTTAACTAAAAACTGAGAGCGAATATGGGCCTAAGTTGTGTAATTTAAAGGCACAAATTCATTTATTGCATATAAATATTAAACGTTCTTTCTTGCTAAAAGTTCTAGAAAGGAATGTGATGTACATTGTACATATTACAGGTATTTAGGCATAATTTGAAACTATAAAAAACGTAAATAATTACAGTGTTCATAGTTTTTGGATTGAAGTGGGGTTTCCACATTAATCAACAATTGAATCTCTCGCAATATTTATTATAGTACTTTTTTAATTGGACAATTAGTAAATTTTTTTCAATTAAACTGCTGAGCAATTACTACAAACTTTTGATACATTGAAATCTAATTAGTTTGTTTATCAAATCATGTGTTTTTGGATTTAAATCTATTTTTTATACTTTTTAAACATACTGAAGCCACAGCAACGTTTGGAAATTATTAAAAATATGTATTAATTTGTTCGGCAAACATTTTTTTCTGTTACGTAAAACACCCTTAAAGAAATTTCTAAAGATCTCACTTTGTAATTGAAAGGCTTGGTTCACTCCAAATATTTTCCAATAAAGAAAATTAGAGCAAAAAATTATTTTCAATGCATTTAACAAAAATGAATTTAAGTTCATTTTACTTTCAGCGTACCTCGCTATTTTTTCACTACAAAAAAAAGAAAACAAATAAAAAAATAAACACACAAAAATAGCATCATATAAATATACAATGATATCAATATATATAAACTCGTATGTATGTCTGTGTTGGTGTAATGGAAGAGCCACCATTTAGAGTAAAAATTATTGCTTATTCATCTGTAAAAATGTTACAATTTAAAATCAATGCTACGAAATGAATGTCAAGCAATATATTTCCTACATACTTGTCTGAACACAAACATTTATATACATGTGCACTAACACTGATGCAAGCAAGCAAGCGATCAAAAAAAATCACACTTGCAACTTTTCGCATACTTTTACAATTTCTGTCAACACACACGAACCAACCAGCCAACCACCTACAGTAAATACCTACACATACAATAGCAAACATTTCCTTCTACTTTGAGCAGCAGCTATAATGTGCATTGAAGCATGGAGCATTTCTTATTGGTGTGCTATACATACTACAGATCCTTTTTCGGTCGATTGCTGCAAAGTGCAGTTGGCTGATGTTGATGTTTTACAAAAAATAAAACTTTAAAAACACGAAATATTGTTTTTCTTCGCTTCATTCATCGTTAGTTTTTTTTTCTTTTCCTTTTGTTTAGTTCACTTATTTCAAAATGTAAACCAAGTCAACTAAAGTATAGATACACGGTTTTTTGTTGTATGTGTTTATTTGTTTTATTCATTTTTAAGTTTAAAGGATGGAAAACAAATGCACATTCCGATACACATGTATAATATCTTTCTCTCTCTCGGAAGAAATTGAAGTGCAGTAGCAAATGGTTTTTGTCCTCATCATACATACGAGTGCTCGTATAGAGATGGATGACTGGCTGGCTGGATAGAGATGAATGGAATAAAGTCAATCCAATTGTTGGTGAAAGTAAAGTAGAGTTGAAATGCAACTGTTGCGACATATGGCTCAATGTTACGTGAATGTAGAACGAATTTATTGAGAAAATAAAAAATCATGTATTGGGAAGCACGAAAATTAATGAAAAATAAATAAGTAGCCTAGAAATAAGAATATTAAATGACAATTGCATTTTATTGCATAAAACAGAGTGTGTATTTGAGAAAAGTTTTGTTTTTAATACAACAAAAAAAAATAAAATTAATTTATTGATGAACAAATGAGAAAAGACTCATATGAATCACTTGTGACTAAAATGTAAAACGTACCCTCTTGAATAACTCATGACCCTTAATGTATGAATCTAATGCAGTGAGTAAGTAAAGCCTCTGTACCTGGGTAGGTTGTCATTAGAAAGAAGTCCTGCATATTACAATTGATTATTTTTCAGAAACGGTTGGTCACCAGAAAACCATTAGGTGAGCCATTATTGTGTTGGTCCAGTAGGCAGCTTAAGGATCGATTCTCTACATTTGATCACTTAGAATAATTTAATACATTTCTTGCTTTTCGTATCCGCATAATAATGTATTACATTTATCACTATCTCTGGCTACTGCACCTTCCAGGACATACAAAACAGTTTTCTTGTTTCGATACAGTATATCAAGCTTAAGTTAGCTTAACTATGTCAAATCTAATAATAATACAACTTATACGCCTTTTAGCTTTTGGTCGGTAACAATTATAACTTTTTTTTATCGTTAAAAAAAAATAATTTCAGTTTTTAAGCAATTTTCTTTTTTTACAAATCTGCACAAGCACCCTGTATTTCGCTGGCATTTAAAGCATAACTATTTTGCTTTCAGTTGCCTTCCAACGAAATTTGGCTTTAATTTTTCAACATAAAATAAGAGCTTTTCCGCAATATTTATGGGAGATGTAAAGGAAATGAGTGTGAGCTTGATTGGGTTCTTCTTTGATGGTTCACTTGCTGTCATTGTCGATTTGTTTTCCTCCTCAATAATCTCTATATAATTTTTATTTGATTTTTTTATATCGTACTTTTTTTTACAGAGCCATTATTTTATTATTTTATCGATGACACAATGCAACAGAGGTCCAATTGTATGATGGCGTACTGTGATGTACAACATACACTCAATAATATTTATAAAGTTGTTACAATACTTACTGATCAACAACTACAACAAATATTGTGCATAAAAAATTAAATAAATAAAAAATTGAACTGAATTGAATGATACGCTACGAATCTTTTGTTGGATTTCGTTTTTAGTATTTTAAAATAAAAAAACAGTTTTTAACTTTACAATCGGATGCTTAAGAAAATGGCAGGAAAAGCTCAAGGACATAAACTTGCAAAATTATTATTTAAATAATAAATTTCATATTCAAATTTCTAATTGAAAAATATAAGAAAATATATAAAATATTGAATCCAAACAATCGATTTGAGTAGAAAATATGTATGGAAACCATTCAAATAACTGAGTGGTTTTCATTAAAATTGTTCACTCAATTCGATTGCTTGGATTCCATGAACAGCACATAAGTTTTCTGCTTTACAACAATCCGTTCATTAAGGCAATATACATATTAATCTGGTTACTTAGAAGCGAATTTGTATACGAGAATAAATTTTGATTATTTTTTAAAGCTCCTCCCTCAATTACAGAATTTCAAATTTCAAGTCATTCTCTGTTGCATTTTTTTTAATTTTGCAATCGGCAAGAGCAAGTGTTGTCCGTGTTTGGTGGATTTTAAAGAAGCGTACTTCGTAGAATTAAACATTTGGGGAAGTTGATTGAGCCTAGTGCCATAAACGCTGAAAGGTTTATGTGCAGCTGCCACATTTGCAGCGTTATTTACGCCAGAAACTTTAAATAATTATTGAAGGAGCTTTAATCACATAAAACCCAATGAAATAACTCTCCAAGAAATGGAACCTAAAACAATTCATTAAGTCCGAACAAAAGTCAATGAAATAAATGATAAAAAATAATATTAAATAAGTCTCAATCTTGGAAAATTTTTCATAATGCAAGAAATTCTATGTGAGTAGATGAAATTAGTAACAATGAAATTACTCCAAAAAATATTAAATAACTTAAAAATTGCATAATTATAATTATGCCCACAATTAAGAAATGCTTCAGTAAATTTAGCGGGTGATGGAGGACATACTCATCGCACTCGGGCAAAGGTTGGCAAAATTGAATTGCGTTAATAAGTTATTTGAGTTGTTTTCAACTAAATGCATCTGAGAAACTATCAGATTAAAGAAAAAAAGGAAAAAGTCCCCCAAAAAATTTAATAAGTTCTAAATTCTATACTCAACGAAATAAAAGTAACTAAATGTTTTTTGTGGACTTAAACTGATAAACTGATTCCCAAAATATATGATGTGAATTCCAAAAACTTGGTAATTATTTCATATTGATGTACAAAACTTCCAAAAATTATGAAAATTTGTTGGAAGTTATTAGACTATATTTTTTGGGCGCTATTTGATAGAGCCGCCGCGGAAGTTGTTTTGAAATTTATTATATTTTTCAGTTTTCTAAACAGGAGAGATTACAAATTTTTCCAAATAGGCCGACAATAAATAAGAAATATGAGGTCCTGAATGCGAAACAAAATTTAGTTTCAAGTTTTATTTCCACATTTATACTACGCTGCTTTGTGGCGCGCAATTTCTCATTTCGAGTGAGAGTGTCGCAATAAAAAATTATAAGTATTGTAGTTCTTTTTCCATCTTTCTTACTTTAAATGAAAAGTGCATGTAACAAAGTAGTGTACCGAATAATTTAAATTTGGGAACTTCGTTTTTGAATAAGATTTTCTTTCGCATTTAAAGAGCAACCGGCCCTAAGAACTTCTCATAATTTTTAATCAATATTATGCGAAATATATTTTGAGCAACAATAAAGTTTTCTTTCTTTTTCTTTATTTTAACTTTGTTGTTCAAAGTTCCCAAATAGTAAAGTTAGTTTTTGCATTCAACAAAGTACTTCAAACATTTTTGGTTAAAGGAATTATTTAATACTCTTGAACTCCTTTGATTTTTTTAAACCCGTTTTTTGAAATATTTTAATTAAAAATGAACAGTATTTTTAATATTGAAGTTAAACATATCGACGTAATTTTTACGTTCCCATTATGGTTTGGGAAACGACAATTCCCGCAAAAAGACACATTCACATGCAACGCAAAATTTCGATAATTTTTCAAGGAAAATTGAAAATTTAAAGCACAATGAAAAAAGATTCGGTTTCGAGTTCAGTGTTCGGGCCTGGACTGAAAAATATACTGAAGTTCGTTCCGAAAAAGTGCATTTGGTCGGACACTGGTGTCTATGGACTACCTAAACTCACAACAAATTAATACTTTTATTAAATTAATTTTTATTGAAAAAGAAAATCAGAAATGCGGTTTTTTAATAACCATTTCCCTTGAATTTCAAAATTCCGGTAAATTCTAAACCCCAGTTCCGATTTATGTGATGGCGTGGTATGTGAAATTTATTTATAGTAAAAATTTCTTTATTTTTCTCAAACTTCAATTTCCTTTTGCTTAAAGATTTTCTGTTGAATAATTTCCTGTTATTCGGTTTATTCAGCGCATACTTTTGTTCTACATAAAAACGTTTTTCCATGTAAAAAAAACAACTTACAAACATTCCGCAATGGAAAAACACTTTTCCATATGATCAAACATGCACACATGCAAACACATGCAAAAACACATTTAAAAACAAACATTCACCGAATGGCCTCTCATTCCTTTTACAAACTTCTGAGAAAAAATCATGCAAAAACAAAATAAGTAAAAGCTTAAA
Organism: Gymnocheta viridis; assembly: GCA_956483585.1. Taxonomy (NCBI): domain Eukaryota; kingdom Metazoa; phylum Arthropoda; class Insecta; order Diptera; family Tachinidae; genus Gymnocheta; species Gymnocheta viridis. Next base: position 3,765,300 of record OY101442.1, on the reverse strand, counting down.
ATTCATGTTATTCCTTTTTATGTGCACAGAACAAAAATTGTCAAATATTCTGTGATGACAATTTGTGTATATTTGATAAACTAAATATATATTTTTTATATTCTCCTAATCAATTGAAAAAAAAGTTATATTATTGACCGACATCAACGCAGAGCTTGTTCGACTCTATTTTATTTTCAAAAATTACGGTTACTAAATCTTAAATTTTTTCAGTGTAACAACTACATGAAGAACTTTTAAAATTGTTTATTGCTTCAAGTGTAAGTTGGAACACATTGTGCCTGAGAAATTTTAATTTAAGTAACTTCAAGTGTGTATGCGTAAATGAAAGTGTGCAAGTGTTTGTGAGAATGTTTTCTTGAGGGCTTTTTAGTTTTGTATCAATAACCATTGATGTTGTAGCCCTCAGCACAGTTCGTCTGCAGTTTGTATTATTAAGGCACATTAAATTACATTACTTTTAGTTAACTAATGAGATTGTACGAGTATATTAACTGAATTGTTTTAAGTGGATTACAAAGAAGATGATTTTATTCAGCCCCTGGTCTTTTATATCTTTCAAAGAGAAACAATTCAATAAGAACAAATAAAAACTAATTGTTTATATGAGAAAAATATATTTTTTTGTTACAGACTTCGCTTTTGTTTGTATTAGCATTTTTTGGGTTTTTTTCCAAATTCCAATTAATTATTTTTACAGATTTTTTCGATTTTTTCTGTTTATACAATTTATTTAATTCATGATTCCGTTTTAAGCCGATTCAAAAACCTTGTTTTTTCATTTGTATTTTTTAAGCTTGTTACCTCACAACTGCGCTATTTACAAATTTGAATTTTTCATTACAGAAGATACACAGTGAACTCGCGAAAACGTGAATTAATTTTTACCAAGGCTGTTCACGTTTTCATTTGTTCATGTTCTTGATTGTGAAAATTTTAGAACTAGAATGAACAGTTTACCACCAGATATTTTCTTCTAGCATATAAATTAAAACCAAATATTCAAAATTGGATTGAAAATTTAAAATGTTTACATTTATTCACTTTAGTAAAAAACTTACGTAAACAATTCAAGCAAATCGGATGTTTTAAATCGTATTACAAATCAATAAAAATTACTAAAAAAATTAAACAACAAAAATATATTGAATTCAACAATGTACATTGTTTGAAGAAAATAAACAAATCTGTGTTTTTCAAGGTAAAAAGAAAACATATCAGTATCAATTCATATCCGACAAAGTTAAATATTGCATACTGACTTGCTCAACTAAACTTTAAATTTCCACATTTATTAGATGAGCAAACAACTTTAAATATTTCTTTTTCACTTCTTGGTGTGCTTTTCAAAACATTATTATTATATTATATTATATTATATATAAAGAAATTATTCCCCTAAAGCAAACTTATGCCTAAATCAATTTAATTTGAATTTAAATTTTGTTGCTAACTTTAGTTCTAATACACTTCATCTGCTCTTTATTTGCGTTTATTTAAGTGTGTGAGTGTGTGTGTGCGTGTTGTTGTTGTTGTTGTTTTTGTGTTACAACATTTTGTTTTATTTTCCTAATTTAAGTTTGTTATCTTTTTTCTCTTCTTTCCTTTACTGTTTATGAGCAGCAACATTTTAAATTATTTGGAAAATACGTTGACATGGCACGGAAATATTGATAATATAAGTAAGTGTTCCCTGTTATCTTTTTCATTTTGCAAAAGTGTTTGTTTGTGTGTGTGTTTGTGATTGTGTGTGTATATAACTGTCAGTATACATGACGTAACGTACAATCTTACACACATACGACCACTTATTTGGCTGTTTTATAAGAAAAACATCACTTTATGAGCGACAGCGTTAAAACGATGTCATAAGTTGTAAACATAAGTTCTTTTAATTTAAATATTTTATGATGTTGTTTCTGTTAACACAAAATTGTAACCCAGCAAAAAATATTTTGATTAATTTTTTTAATTTTGTGACTCCCAGTTTTCTTTTACTTATTCAGTTAAAAGTTAAAAAAAAATCCATTGAAATTGATTATTGGGGGTTGTTTTCCTGTGAACATGCAGAACTTTTACGCAAAAATTCTTATGAAAAATAAAAATATTGTGCTAAGTTTTTATTTTCATGAATATAAAAGAGCCCTTCATAATATCAAATTTGAAACAATATTCAATAAACAATCATGTGGTTTTTATATTCTTACTTTGCCTTTTCTACAGAAACTGGCTTTTTTCCATCTCTAAATGCAATTGTAAGCGGGCAATTGAATTTAAATGTAAAATCAACAACAGCTAAATATTAAGATTCGATTAATATAAGATTTTTGAAAAATAAGTTTGAGATAAAAAATTATTATTTTTTTTTTTTTCCTTTATTTATTCCACTTGGGAACATAGGGCTTCTACAAGTAAATTCCAACTTATTCTATCATTACAAACATCTTTAATTTCATTAAACGATTTGTTCTGCATATTGAGTTCTTGTATGACTGTTCTACGCCACGTGTTTTTTGGGCGGCCAGAGCGTCTGCTACCTTGAGGATTCCATTCCAATGCCGTTCTTGTGATACTGCCAACTGGTCGTCGCAATGTGTGGCCTATCCACTTCCACTTTCGTCTTGCAATTTGGCGAATAATGGGAACTTCGTTTGTCAATCGCCAGAGATCGATATTGGTGATTACGTTTGGCCAAAAGATACGGCATATTATGCGCAAACATTTGTTTACAAAAACTTGCAGTCTTCTCGCTATAGTCCTCGTCATGAGCCATGTCTCGCTTCCATATAGCTTCCATATATATTACGACATTTTTGGCGTCTTAAGTTCTCCCCCGCTCTCTTTTGAAAGAATTTTAAAAATGTTTAAAATATATTGTTACAAAATTCGAAAGTAGATTCAAATTTAACGAGCATGTAAATACAGCGATAGTTAAGTACAGTTTAATCAACCGTGTATGCAAGATTGGTAGCACTAAATTATAAAGCAACAACAACATGAAATTCAAAATAACGGAAATGGAACATTCACGAAAGTTTTGTAAACAGCAACGAGAATTTTCAAGAATGTTCGAGAAGTCTGTATGACAAATATTGATAGCAACTATAAGCTTCAGTGCCATCGATTAAGCCGAGTAAAAATTACAACACATTGTTATAATTTATTCATCATCCTCTTAATAAAGGTGCTGCGGAGGCAATTTACTCATCTATGCGCAATTTGCATACATATACAAACAAAAACAACCGCAAAACAATATAGCTGAATACAGTCAGAAAACACAAGCTTTTTGCTATGGTGAGGACTTTTCTATTACGTTCGAGAACCATAAACTAGTGCTGGCAAAGTATTGAGTAGTGGGTACCGAGAATCGACTATTTCCTTTTTTTTGGTTACTCAATACTCAAAAGTAGTTACTCGATACTTTCAGAGTTGTATTTTTAAGCAAGTTGAGTGGCTAAAATAGTGGATAAAAATAAATCACTGTATAAAAAGACAACTAGGTGTAAGAATCTTTAATCAAATCAAAACTAAATAATTTTTTTTTGAGAACAATTAAATTATTTCTTAAGTTGTTGTTAACGTTAAATTAAAATTTAGCTTTACATTTATTTTTTATTTAATAATAAAAGACATACAAAACCAATAATAGTTGAAGATCTGTATTTAATTTTTGGAGAAACTACTTCAATTTGCAGATAAAAACTATGCGTTACAAATTAAAAAAATCCGTTAAAAGTATCGAGTAGTATTGAGTACCCAAATGAAACGTATTCAATATTATTGAGTAATGAAAAGTAGCTGAATTTGCCAGCACTACCTTAAACGTAACAGGGCAACACGTACGAAGCAGTTGAGGGCTCAGCATTGTGAAGAGCTCAGCATTGTCTGTCTATGAGCAAAGACAAATTCCTTCGTATAATTATTCTCAGTGTTGTAAAGCAAAACAAAAAAAAAACAGCATTGAGTGTAAACATCAATATGTTTGTGTTTGTTTTTTATTTTTTGACAATTTAAAAGAAGCTGGGCAAGCAAACGTTTACGAAAAGGTCGAAATGCGACAATATTATAAATTCCTAATCAAATCCTTTGTGAGCTTATTTTGCTGCCTTTTAAAATATTTTCGAAGAAACTGTAATCAAAAGTTTTGCCCCTCCTTCAATTATGTGATATTTTTGGGGATCGGGAGCTGCATTTACGTAACTAATAAAATAATTTCTTTGGTTTTTAATAAAATAAATTTACGGGCAAGAGTCAACGCATCGTTGCAACCAAGATGTGTGTGTATGAGTGCGTGTGTGCGATATAAGTCTTCCTTCCGCATTATCTTTACATCGATTCCTTTAAAAGGACCGAAGAGCACACTTCAATTATTGACAAAATCATATAAACTTACAAAGAACCTTTCCATCTTTGACGTAACTGTAGAAGCACATTTCGTTGGGTTTTTTACCTGCAGTTGTGTGTTTACGAAAAAAAAATATGTAAAAACATTAACTCAGCCATACATCACTTTAACGGCTTGTGCTTTTTAGCTACTTTAGATATTTTTACAACCAACAAAACCACCAAAAAAATAATAAGAAAAATTTATAAACGTGAGTGGGTGCAGACTAAAACATGATGTAAGGAAAAAATACTCGTATGCAAACGAAAAATGTTGACACATTTACAAAAACACATGCATCACAAACGACCCACAAAAAGTATACTCGTACAGACAAGACAACAAAAGCGGTGCATAAGGATAAACTTGCACAACGGCACACATAGACAGACTTATTTGCACACACAAATAAACGATCATATGTAAAAGCTCTTGCACGAAATATATTTTTTAAAGCTGCACATACGCGTTCACCCAAAGCCATTTCTGCAAGGATGCAGGTGTAGTTATTTTTTTCCTTCCCACATGAAACATTGCCAGCATTTGTATGTGCCTGTGTGTGTGTGTGTGTGACAATTATTTATGGGCGAGTGTGTGTCAAGGTATTGTAACGTGTGAGCAGTATGTCTTTTTATTACTTTTGCTGCCATTAGCTCTGGTGGCATCTTGCTTTTTTTTATAAAAAAAATAAATATTAAATATTTTGTTACTTTTTAAGGTGGCAGGTAATTTTTAGCTGATGTATTTGTGCTCATCTGGAACCGGCATGCGAAATATGTGTGTACACATTTGTATGGGAGTATTAAAAGGATTTATTAAAAGCTGTGTGAATCCATAACAATTTATTAATTTCTAAATTGAAGTCTTGTAAAATTGATTAAAAGGAAACCTGTACGAGATCAAATAATTTTAAATATTTTAATGCAAAAGTTGTAAATTAAATATATTTTTTAAGGTTCCATTATTCTATTACTGTTACATAATTAATATTCACTTTGCGTACTTTAAGCGCTATGATTACTTTTCTAATCTTATTAGTTTTCGGATTGCATTAATTAATATTAACCTTTATGTCAACGGCAACATACCTGGGAATGAATAGTAAAACGCATGCAAATATGATAATATAATTCAAAAGTATAGTTTATTTTGAGCTAAGTTTTGTAATTATTTTATTATTATTATTATTATTATTATTATATAATTTTTATAAAATTTTTATATAATTATTTGTACTTAAAATTATTGAAACTCAAATACATCTATCGCATTGCGGCAAAAGCGTAAAATACATAAAAGTCTAGCCCTGTTTATAAAATAGGAAGACGTGAACCAATTTTCCTCTTTTCGTATAATATTAACCAGATAAGCTTTAAAAATCTCCTGAAATTTAAGAGTCTTATCTTCCTAAATAGAATAATAGTTATACAACAACCGAATTGCCTTTTTAAGATCTTAAGATTTTGAAAATGTGTCCGGGGTAGAAGATTAGTTCAGCAAAAGTGCTTCTCACAGCGCCAATTTTTCATTTATAGCAATTGCCTTTGGAGCCCCAATTCAAACTAACAGCAACGCGAACCGGCTTAGAAATGAGCTCCTAAAATATTTTGGCTAACTATCATATGAAATTTAAATTTATTTATTTATTTTGTTTATTTAATGTACAGCGTAAATTCGATAATCCGGACTCCAGTAATCCGGAATATTCGGTAATCCGGACAGAATTTTACAGCTCATTGCGTATTCTATAATCCGGATTGAATAACACCTGTTTTTATTTTTATTTTTTCAAATCGCAGCATGCTTTGAAAAATACAGTTACAACCAGTTCATCGAACACAATTAACTAAAAGAACGATTAAAAATATCAACGTTTTTCCTGTTTGGGTTCATGCAACACGAATGTCAAGTTTTTAAACAAAACATGAAACAACTGGCACATTTTTTTAGTCTCTGTATCGAGTTTTTATATATCAAACAGCTGAAAGCAAAACGAATAGAATAAATTATTCGCTGTGTAAAAATATAATTAGACAAACTAATCAAAAAAAATATAAAAAATTTGTCAAAATATTAATTTTAATGTGATACAAAGAACAATTGAAAACGCGTTACACTAACCCTATTTGTTACGTAGTCGTTAGCGTGTCGTCCAGTTTCGTTTTATTTTTGACGCGTTCCATAAACAGGCTGTTAGAATAGTGTGATATGAGTATGTTTTGGAACGTATTTTTTTATTTTAACTGAACTGTACAAATTAATATTTATGTTTTTATGTTTAATTTTGCTATGAATTATTGCAATTTTTAATAAATACATACATGCGTAGTAATCCGGATAATTCGCTACTTCGGATTGGGGTCTGCAATCAATTATCCGGATTATCGAATTTTTAATGTTTAATTAATCGGCTGACCATTTGCTTTGATTCTCAATCTATGTTTATTTTATATTTTTTTAGTTTTTTCAATCTTTATTATTTTGCATCAAGCAATAACAAAGAAATACATTTATCTGTAATTAATTGTTGATGTATACGAATGTGTTCTAAATATGAAGCTGTATTGATGCGCATTCTCACCAAAACTTTAATTTAAAAGATATTAATCTTGTTGTGCTGAACTCATTAAACAAATAAGTACAAATACAAAATAAAAATCTAAAGCTGTAAGTACTCGTATGTTGTTTAAAAAAAACTACAACAAAAAATAATAAAAAGACTTTTTATGAAACTTTTTTAATTGATTTTAATTGTGTTGCATTTGTCATCGAAACTATTACAAATTTTAAGTGATCCGCAGCCACAAAATGTAAACAAACAAAGAAAAACAAGTTAGAGAAGCTGTAAAAGGTGCAAACAACTTACGGCGCTGCTTTAAACGCTTCTAACACAAACGCACAGCTTGTGCAGCAAATATTTGTTTATCGCTCCTATAAACATGCTCCGACATGCATCTATAAAAGTAATAAAAACGTTTAATACTTAATTGAGTCTTATGAAACATTTATGAATTAGCTTTTTATTATTATTGGTGTATAAAACAAAATGTGTTTAATAACTAAGATGAACATAACACCATAACACGTATGTGAGTCTATATACAAGCAAACAATGTCACGTTCGAATGCGGAAAATCAATAAACTTAAAAAATATTTTATACTTTTCAGATACTTTTAGATACTCGTATTTTTTAAATTACACTTCTCTTGCCTTCTTCTACTTCAGAAAACTGTGGAAGTCGATATCTAGCACATCTGTGCAGAGGGAAATTCAAAATAAAAATAAAACTTGATATTTCATCATAAAATGTTGTGGGTAATTTGGTCTATAATTTAATGATTTGATCTATATAAGTTAATGATTATCAGTAATATCAAAAAACGTTGACGAATTTTCATAAAAATTCAATTTAAAAACTAAACAACATTTTACGATTGAGTTTTTAAATAAAAACGCTTTAGGAGCGGGAGACTGTTGGTGAATTTTGTATTCAGCTCATGCAAGAGCCACCTTTAAATCCAATATTTTAAATTCTTATGTACTATATTTAATAAATAAGATAAATTTTGCAATTTTCCATAAAACAATTCTTAAGAAAGAATCACCAGAAACGAGGGACAAGAGCAAAACGAACAACATATATTTTATTTATAATCAAACTTTTTTCCAAAGTTTAAATTTTACACATATTCAGTGAAATTTTACAACTAATAAAAAAAGTCTAAATAACAATTGCTAATAATATTTGAATACTTGTACTAAAACACTGAAATATATTAGACATTTTCGATTCTCTTTTAGTGTTTTACACTTCCATAAAAATGTTAAGGAATTTGTTATTTCAATAAAAACATACAAAAGGAAAGTTACTTTTAAAACAAGCATATCATGAGAGATTAAAAGAGGCCCGAAAAGACTAAAGCATATGAAGATAAAAAATAAAATAATTTTCATAATAAAACACATGGAAGTATAATAAAATATTAAATACATACACAATTGTTTGTATGTTTACACAAACTGGTATGTGTTTCTTTAAATGCATATGTATGTAAAGCATACATTGTAAAAATATATAAATATATTTTTTAAATAAACATATTGTTATGTTGATATAAAATCTACATAATAATAAAAATATATTTCTTCTTAAAGCTTAAACGTATACACACGCATGCAGCCACATGTATGACAAAAAAGAAATACACACTGAAGAAAAAAAGGGTTATTTTCAGAGTTTTTGAAAACAAAACAAAAAATTCAAATTTTACTGAACTCCATTTTAAAGTCTTGAGCTTATATTGAGCGCTTTACCACGATCAAAGTTTACTTTGACAAAGTCTTTTCAATTTTCTTTTAAACTTTGTTTCGCTTCTCCACACGCAAAGTTTACTTTTAAAAATTTTGTGTTCGTTTGTTGGATGAACATGCAAACCAAAAACACACATGCAACCAAATACAATTATGTGTAAATGACGAACGAAGTAGAAAGCAACTTTGCGTGTACAGCAAAGTGTGTACTCATTCCCTTTCTTCTTTCAGTTATCAACATCAAACACAAGACTTTGCAAAGTAAACTTTGACTGTGAAAAAGGGATCATTAGAGAGTGGGAAAAAATGAGCGTGAGTAGAGACTTTTTTATACTCCCAAAGTCGTTTGGTTTCACTCGTAGTTTATACCTGAAGTTGGCTGCAAATGTGCTTTTATTGTTGTTCTTTGCAAAATTTTTAAAACCGAAGGAAGTTTAAAAGAGAATTCACAAGAGTTTGTCAAAGTAAACTTCCAATGTCTAAAAAGGGACCTGGTGTAAAAAAAAAAATTTAATAATGACTATTTGGTCACATAATAATGACTTATCAAAAACTTTTGTTTGTTGAAAATCTTTGTAAGAAGATATCGAGGCAATCTCGATTAATAAATTTAAAAGATAATGACTTATTCTACCAACCTCTAACTTTCTAGCTTTTTTTCACGTTTATCCTTTCCTATCTTCGTTTCACTATGATTAAAATGGGTTGATTATTCCCAAATCACCGTAGATTGCGGTGAATTTCTCGCATTAAGCCCAATCTACAATAGATGATTTAATTACATATAATTGCTCGCAGGGAGAAACTGTAATTTGGGATTGAAAAGTAATAAAAAGTGGGATTTTATTGCTTTATTTTCAATAAATTAGAGTACGGCCTGGTTGGATATACTCACTTTTATTTCTTCTTAAAACCAAGAAAATCTGAAGTGTTGTGTAATTTTTTCCCCTTTAAATTTATTGATAATTATTTATTCAGAATACTTCGGTTTTATTATAGAAGACGATATCGGATGAAATTGACGTTTCTTTAAATCAATGTTATCAATATTTATATCTTTATATCTTTATAAAATAATAGGGTAGTATATATTATGGTTGGTTGGTTTTTTCTATCTTTTATAGAAAGTATGTTCAACTCTAGTTTGAACACACTGAATTAAATTAACGTAGAGTCATATTTTTCTTTTTTCTACAATTTCCCAGACCTGATCTGTCAATACGCTTGGAAAATTTAAATCAATCTACTATACTTAAGTTAGTTGTAAGAAACTATTTTTAGATAAAATCACTTTTCTTATAGAAAACGAATCAGACGGAGATGTACTCATTTTGTGTGAAAAAGTTTACTCAGTTTTAAAAACAATAAAAGAAATAATAAAGGTTTTTTTTTTTGATTTTCAATTTCTTACAAAATATTAAGGAAAAACAATGACCTAAAGTTTAGTTTATGAAAATTGTTTATAAAAACTCCGTTTAGAGTAGACTTAATATACAAATTAAATTTTTCATTAATACGGCAATAAATCTTAATTTTTTTATTTTGATGCAGAGAAAAAAGGAAAATCTTAGCAACCAAAATTTTTTTAATGGAATAGATGTCGATCCAGCTCTTTATTGATAGCATTATCGTGCTTATTAAATGCAAATCAATAAAAAACGATTTCCTAAATCACACATAAAATTTTGATGAAATTGACAAAAATCGTCATCACGAAAAATTAGAAAATTTTTTTGTTCGGAGTATATGACCTTTCTTTTTGTTCATCATATGATGGAAGATATCTTTTTTATTTAAAGTGATTATTATTTTTTGGCAAATGTTCGTAACGTTTTTAGTCAGCAAGAAATGGCAAGAGTTCGTCTGATACCATTTAATGGTTCACATTTATAAATCTCTAATGGCGGTTCCTTTTCTAGAAAAAATAAAAAAGTTTGTCTTTTTATTAAAGAAACTGCAATTTATCATTTGTTTAAGATACAAATCTTTATATGCTCGCAAAGGATATGATATATATATTAGATCGTGTACCTCCGATAAGGAATATAGGGCAACAAAAAAGTTCTTCGAATCATCTCTTTCATTTGCAATATGTTTTATATCTCTCCAGCTGCGTCCTGAAATTCTTATTTCGGTATCCAGCTATTTCCTACAACTACGAACAGGCCTTCCAATACGTCGTTGACCTGGCGGCTTCCAGTCGATGGAAATTCCGCTAATGTCGTCGGGTGGCCTTTTAAGCGTATGTCCAATCCAGCATCACTTGCGTCTACGCATCTCCAATTGGATGGGTATTTGCTGGTAGGTATTCCAAAGAGTGATGTTGGCTTTTTGAGGTCAGAATGTTCGTAGGCCTCTACGGAGACTACTGCGTAAAAACACTTGCACAGTACTGATGTGCTTGGGTGCAGCATTCTAAGATTCATTGCCATACAACAATATAGAATTTATGTTGGAATTAAAGATTCTGAGTATGGTGTTGGTAGATAGTTGGGTGGATCGCCATAAAATATCTGGCATAGCAAAAGTCCATCTTGCCTTGTCCAATCTGGTTTTAACATCCTTAAAGGAATGTCAGAATAATTCACGAATTTACGCACAATTTGTTGGTCTTTTTGAGGTTAATTCTTAGTCCCACTTTTGCGTACATTTCCTCTATCATGCGATAATTTCTTATAAATTCACTATTTGAAAAACACATTCTATTTGTAAAAGAACATAACATAAATTTGAGTACCACGTGCATTTTAGTAATTTTGAAAATTGAATAACTTTGCAGCGTGTCGTCAGACTTTATTAAAGATAAAGTTATTTGAAAGGATATGCTTCTCTCTTGGCAAATATATTTCTGTCTGAACGATCTTAAAAATTAATAAATATACTTTATCCTTAAATATCCTGGGAAACGGCAAATAATTTAAATTTATATTTGTTGCATACAAATTACATCTCCTTTTTTCAAATATGTTCAATATTTCTGCCATTTTTTTCCTAGTAGCTTATAGTTTTTACAGACACAAAAATTAAATAAACGAATTATATAAACTATGAATTAATAAAAATAAATTTTATAGAAACTTTTCGATTGTTTTCTTGCTTGTTAGTAAATATCTCAGTTTGGATGGTACGAGTATATATAAAATAATCCAATGTTATAGAAAGTTATTGACAAAAATATAATATGATTGTGGTAATCATACATTATTTCATAGAACATTGTATTGATATATTTATGATTCCACAGCAATATCTTTTAACAGCTGCAGCAAACATATTATAGTTGTTTTTAAATATATTGAAATTAACAAATTATTTATTAATATCATATAGGAAAATGTCAATAAAATGAATGATGTGATCAATGATCATAAAGCTCCATCGTACAAAAGCAATCACTCATTGTTGCTCTTCACTTCTAACAATCAACATCCAGTTGTTTCTCTGCATGTACTTTTTCAGAAAAAAGGTATAAAAAATTTACATGCACAACTTAATAAAAACATATATGAATGCAAAAATACGAAAAGAAAATTACTTTTAGACATAAACATTATTTAAATTTGCTACACAAAAATTTTAAATTTATTTTAAAAATTAAAAAGAAAATAATTTTAACACCTACTTCAGTAAATCTAAAAATATATAAACAAGAAAATAGGAAATAAAATTTTACACAGCAAGATAAATAGAAAAGATTATACAGTTTCAATACTTTGCGACCCATAAAAATCAATCTATAAAATAGTAAAAGCAATTTTATGTAAGATAAGATAAGATATGAGTACATTCACTGAAGCCAGTGATCAATAGCTATTCGTTAACTAAGCGATTCTGATGTGGTCTAATAAGCAAACAGACGCAGCGGAAGCAGCATAAGAATTTTGAATGAGAGTTGCGTAAAGTATTTGAACTCTCCAAAAATAGTGTTAGTAAGTTATTATTAGCACGCAAGTTCACAAGTGCTTCGGAAACTCTACGACAGAATTGCGATAAAAGTTTTTTGTTATAAAAGACGTATTTTAAGTTGCACTCTTATGCAGAATGCCTCCATGCTTAGTTATAATTATTGAAACATAATTGAATGCAATTTATAAAATTAATAAATTTGTATCAGACTTTACATCTTTCATAAGCTAAAGAACATCTTCTCGAGAAAACATCTCTCTGGGAGAAAGTACTAAAACTCTATTAATCTGAATTTAACCAAAAGTCCCAAATGGTACTTTTATTGGTGATTTAACACAATTCAAAATTTTTTGAGTCTACCAAAATAAGCAATCTCCTGACAATATTATAAGAACTAATTTGTTTTCCAATTTTTTTGTATCTCTACTGAAAATTACCTTGATTTCCACAGCAACAGAATAAATTTATGAATTGTGAAAAATCTGCTAAAAAATATAAAAGTTTAAATAAGTAAAATTTAATGCACTGACATAAAAAAATTGTTACCACAAATGCCTATAACTTTTTATTTAAAGAGCAGATTTTAATGTTTGCCTTAAAAATTGGCAAATAAAAATTAGAAAATATTAAATTTATTGAAAAAAATACAAGAAAAGAGGAATCTGTTTATTTGCAACATAAAAAAATGATTAAAGCCTTTTTCTTGGCAACAAATAATTTAATACAAGAAATAAAAGTATAAAAAATATCAAAAGCATAAAAAATCTTCAGCATCAGTAGTGACATACTTGTCAAAGCAACACACTTTTATCTGTATTTTTTTCTTTCTAAATTGTAAAGAAGTAACTTAAGAGATCATAACAAAAATCTGTATTCATATCAAATACTTTGTCAATGATTGAAAATTGCAATAAAAAACATGAATTTCTTATTTTATCTTGGTTTACTTTATTATTATTATTATTTTGTTTACTTTACTTTATTTTCAATTATTTATAACTTCTGCCTTTTAATGATTTGAATGCGGATGCATTTGACATTTCAAGGAAGCAAGCATAAGATAAGAATTTTCGATTTTTTGAGGACTCAACATAATTTCAAGTGTTTTGTTATTTGAATGCTTTTATATAATATATTTTCTGAGCTCTTCTCTACATCTCCTTTACGCTGCGTAGTAAATTTGTGGAATCTGTTACATATATGAAAATAGGTTGAACTTAGACAAACATTGCAACACATGATTCTTGAGAGATACGAAGATCTAATAAGCTAAAAGAATTCTAAACAGTTTTTTTCATAAATCATTTGGAAAAATATAAGACAAGATAATAGTTTTAACATTAAAGTGAAGCTAAAATTAAATTACATTGATAAAATATAGCGATGTACATTGCAAATACATAAGTACAAAAAAGACTGATATAAATCTTGTTTTTATTTAGTTTTCGTTTATTTTATTTTATTTCATTTTATTTTAATTTATTTTATATTATTTTATTTTGATTTTATTTTATTTTGATTTTCTTTTGATTTTCTTTTATTTTATTTCCGAAACTGCCGCTCATACCAGGTGGTCCAAATACAAGTATCTTTTTTTTGTATATGGGAACATCCGCGCTTTCACATTAATAAATTAAAATTTTTTAGTCTTTCAAAAGAGGGATCTTCAACTTATGCATGTATTTGTTGCGAAATAATTGATCACAAAGTTTTTTGAAGCATTCTCCGAAATGCGGAAGTAACTTTGAAATTTGAAGTGTGTTTTCGTAATTTTTAGCGAATCTTACATAATAAAGTGCACAAAATCTAGTTCCTAAAAGAAAAATGAATATAAGAGAATTCTAAAATAACTTATTTGCAGCCAAAAAATGTTTTCGTTTTTTATCAAAAGACGTGAATCCTTTGTGACGCACGCTACGTGCCGCACGTTACATTTTTTCTGTCCTATATTCTATTCTAAACATTTCATACCTAATTTCAATATTTCCAAAATAGTAAACAAACATTTTTTTTACTTAAATTGAAGTGCATTCAATGTATGAAAATATGGCTTTCGATCGGGCCATCTTCATTAACAATAAAGTAATGATATGAATATCTGAAAATTGTTAATTTCTGGTATGAAATTAGAAGATCTGAGGAAGGGGAGGATTTGGTAATAATTTGTACATTATTGATCGCTGAAATACATTTATTTTATTTATAAAATTATAAATATACTCTAATTTTCCCTTAAAAAAAAGATAAAAAATAAGTTGGATAAATTTTAGAAAATTTTTGTTTGTGGACTTTTTCTGGGATTTTCCATATGATTTCATTGTTTGTAACTGGCTTCACAGTAGCTTGTCCTGTCAATCTAATTTTCCAGGACTTTGTTGATGGTTTCTGGCTTAATTAGCGAAACTCTCGTGGAAGGAGGAAAACACAACTTTGTTTTTTCGGGGCCATTACACTCCCATCGTCAGTGTTCATATGCATTTTTTTGTATTCGCCACTTTTCAGGTGATCCGATTGATGTGATTTCAAATCTTGTTTATAAAAATCATGACCGGAAAATTAATATAAAAATTATTCATTATTATTGTGAACAGGGACATTGTTTAATTACAACACTGCAGTAATGCATTGCCGACTATTATTCTTCGATAAGTGTTACATACGTGTCGTATTCTGATTGAATGCTTTTTCATGCATATGTGTCATGCGTTTTAAACTTACTTTTCATTTTTGTACTTATTTTTACTTTACATCGTTTCTGTCTTTTGCAAATAAATGAACTATTTTGAAGTATAAAAACCTCTCACGTGTTTTTCTACATTAATTACGGTAGATATTATTAACTGCCAGGCCCACGATGTCACACGTATTCATACTTTCGTACAATTACATTTAAAGCAAAAACAAATTCTAAAATTTTGTTTATGTTTTCAATTTAATTGTACGAAAGAACGAATACGTGTGACATCGTGGTCCTGCTGGCAGTAAGTGTTTTAAACAAATCTTCAGCACATTCAATATTTTTGAAATTTTAAAATTATTAAATTAGCGTTAAATTAACCACATTGTTAAAGGTTAGTTTTATCGCTTGCACTATTTATTCTTTCTACTCCTTATTTTGCTTGTTTTACTTTAAAAGTATTTATAATTTCATTTTCTACCTAGAAGAACATTTTGTTAAACTAGTAAAACTTTGTGTTTGAAAAATATAAATTTCTAAAGAAACTTTCAATACAAATGGCGGTTGTTTTTGCACTGTATTGAAATTGTTATTCTAATTCAAAACGTACACATGTTGTTCTGCAAACACATGCTTGGAATCAGGCTTTTGACGTGTCAGTTGATACTATTCTTACTTTTTGATTATAATATGTATTATTGATAAGCAAAAATAAAACTCTTTTCATACGAAAAACGATTATTTATTTGAACAATAATAATAAAAGATCTATTGTTTAACTAAAGAGAAATGAATTGACATGTACAAACAACCGGCAGTTCGTAAGTTCAGTGGTTTTTATTGACCCCTTAATTGAAAAGGACGCGGTGCATTAAATTATTTTGAAAATTTGTTTTTTGTTATTAGTTAAAACAAGAAAAATTTTTTCTTGTAATTTTTAATCAAGTTTTGAAGAGAAACTTTTATTTTGTCTTTCCGAATCAGTGCCTTAAATTAATATAAAATTTTTAAAGAAAACTATTAGACTTTAACTTTTCTCTTTATTTGACTAACAAAATTAAAAAGGTGAAATTTTTGCAGAATTAAGCCTTCGAAAATATATTTTTCACAAAAACTCTTGTTAAACATTTCAAAAGATATTGAAGTTCTTGTTTGTAGGATAAGTGGATTATCGATATTTGTTGTTCGATTAGAAGTCCTGATTAATATCTATCAGTAGCAATATTAACAGTTTCAGATAGACAACAGCATGTGTTTTGTTTTCTTCTAAATTTAATCCTAAGAAAATTTTAATATGTAATAATACTATTAACTTCCCATGCATTTTTGCTTGCTTGCTTGTCTGATTACACATTACAAAAAGATACATTTTGAGAAAAGAGAATTAGCGGGTAATTTAGTTTTTTTTTTTATATTGTTTTGCTATTCTTTTGCATTTACAGTCTGTTTGGTTTAATATTTTCTATTAAGCATGACGTTACTTTCTTTCTCGTGTTATTATTAAATTTTAGCAAACATCATCGATGATTAATATTAATGATGAAATGAGTTTTTCTGAGCGTTTGTTTGCTTAAGCATGATATTAAAGAATATGGAAACAAATAAATATTAAATATATAACGAATGGAAAAATTAGTATTATTATATGAATGTAACAGACATCTTGTTGGGTTGTATTGATTGTATTATTGTATTATCTTACAATGATGTAATTTGGTGCATCCAAACTAAATAAAACTTAAGGATGGAAACTCTTTATATTTTGATTTACTGAAAAGCAGAAAAAAAGTAAAACACTGGAAATTATTTTAATATTAACTGCTGGAGCCAAAATAACGGGTTTGCTTACAAGGACTTTCAAATCGGTAATGCATATTCGATAGCAAATATAGCACATCATGTCAATTGAGCAAATTAATGCATGCGAATACAATTATTACCAACTAAATCACGACACAAAGAAAATAAATCGTGAACAAAAGGACACAGAAGAACAGCTTAGGGAAGAAAAAAATAAACTGTGCCAGACAACAAAAGCACTTACTCATGCATTAACAATTGCAACAATATAAATACAATAATAATTTTTGTTTTGTTTTTTGCATGAAAGTTATTAAACAGAAAAAAGTAAAATAAATAATTCGTTAGACGAGACAATAAACGAGCGCTGGCAGAGCACAAAACTCAAATATTTATTAAATAATAAAATTTGCTAAGGTTTCTAATATGAATTATTATGTATTTTATATGCAACATATAAGTAATAATTTATTATCGAAAGTGTAAACTTTGAGAACTGGGCATTTTTTCACAGTATTAGAAAAGAAGTATTCAAATAAAACACAGATGAAATTCTTTTCTTATTGATGTGGAATCACTTTATTAGGAAACACATAACGCTTCTGTTTTATAATGTAGTTCATATCTTAAAAAAAATTACAGTGGGACCTCAATTATTCGCGGTTCGATTAATCAGAAACGTCGGATATCCGGGAAAGAATATTTGTAATAATAATTTAATATTTTCGCATCGATTAACCATGATTTCCTCTACAATCCGGGTTTCTAATAATTTTTTTTGCTTTTGAACAATCAAACTCAATGTAAATACATAAAACGAATAAGGGGAACTCCCTCGTTTAAAAAAGATGACTTAGAAGCGTGTGTACACGCATCATTATTTTAATTTAGATGTTTTGAAAAAGAAGAAACAACCAACATTACTTAATTTTTTTAAAGAAATTATTTAAATTAAAATCTATATGTATTGTTTAATCTTAGTTTTACAAAATTTAAATTTTTTTCATATATTATTTAAACATTTTTATGAAATCTCTGAATAAATAAATTACATATAAATAAACAAATAGTTGAAAGTATAACTCAAATTTGTCATCAATTAACCGGGAAAATCGATTATTCAGAATGCTTCTGGTCCCGATCATTACACATAATCGAGGTATCACTTTATATATAATTTTTATATAATTTTGCAAAATGTGATTAAAATTTGTATTATATTAGTAATATATCAAAATAAATTAAGGAGCACTTCTTAATGACCTATACCCACTACGAAAATTGTTAAAATTTAACAAAGAACGCCGATGAGATGGTTCTGTGACCTCGAAGTGGATACAGATTACGTTGTCGTTCGAATAAAAATTGTTCGAAGAATTCGAAATTTATTTTTTATTTTTTGTTTCAATTCCGAATAAATAATTATTCGAATATTTATTTTTTCAAATAATCGAACATTCGAACAATTACTGAACGACGCATAAAATCATTAAATACTTTAATATTATTCATGAACTCTGGGGATTTCCTATCCAAAACTTTCTTTTTATAATTTGCCACAAGAAGCTAAACAAAAAAAGTATGCAAGTACTTTGAGTTCACGATCATTTTGTGATAAAAATATATATTCTGAATGATCTCAACTACGATGAAGAATAATATGGCGTTTCTGAGGAAACTGATCTTTTATTAATTGATCTAAAAAAGCCTATAACCAAAGGAAAAAATTCTACTAACGCAAAAATTGTTAACAGTATTTAGAAAAATTTAAAAAAAAGAATAAACTATTTTAAATGTAAATTTTTTATTCTTTGTTCGTCCAAATTATTCGAACAAAATTTTAAAATTATTCGTTAATCGAACAAAATTAAAATTCAAGAAATTTTATTCGAACAAATAACAACATTAACAATTGACAACCCTGATACTGATCCGTTTCTCTAGTCTGTTGATTAAAAATTACTTTCTTAATAAAATAAAATTTATATATAAAAAATTCCTAACAATAAAAATATTTCAATTCATGATTTGAACTCGGACCAAATATCTTCTTTTAACTTAAATCTAAAACAACAGCTCAAAGAAATCACACATGATACTTCCATTCATCATAGATAATTTGGCTTCAGTAAGTGAAAAATTAATTTTTTCAAAAGATATGATTGATTGTGTTATTGATTGTGAATTACTTTTAAATTTGTTTTAAAAATATACGTCATTTTGGAGTATTCCTACCAGAACATATCGCTACCAGAGTCATATCTGAAAACGTTCTTCAGAAAACGAGCTTAAAGTTTTTTTTGCTCCACCTTCACGTACCGACCACACGATCAAGTTTTTATATCTGAATACAAGCAATAACGCCGGCAGAATTACGGTATCAAATTGCTAATATTCAACCTTGTATCTCGAGTGGCGAACACGTAAATATCGTAGAACACAAACTTGAACATTTTTTTGAACAAGGTTGTGCGTTATTTTTATTGTATATAAAAAAATGAGTCGTAAAGACAAAAGTTTAACGCTCTTAGTTGGTTTAAAGTAAATAAATTATATTGTAAATATGGCGAATCTTCCGAAAGGAGTTTTTTTACAATTACAGGCTTGATTTAAATAATTTTGCACTTTTTGCAGTCACAACTTTAATTTAAATGTTTTTTTTTTTTTGTTATTGTTTATAATTACAATTTTAATTTTAATAATATTTATCTTTTGTTCGTACATTAGTGTTGTTAAGTTTTTTTTCTATCTTCAGCAAATATCAATTGATTTTGACAGCTTGTGTTTAAAGATTATTGCTCAGCAATATCTTCTAGCAATTATTGCTAAACATGTGTTTGAACACATATTCGTGCGGTCCACACGAAAATATCTTGTATCGGCAATCGATTGTGGTAGTTGCCACGGCAATAATTACAAATCAAATTGTTCGTGTGGGCGGGTAAACAAGATATTTGAATAAATGTTTTTGCATAAAAAAGCAAGCAACACCCTGCAACATTTTTGAAGTCATCGAGTGCAAACTTTTTTCGTGTGGAATTTTTCAAAGTAATTATGAAATCTAACAAAACACCATTTGGATTTGGTTAGTTTTAGCTGCTGTTCGGATTTTATGGTCTCATGTATTTTTGCTAAAACTTGATATTTCCGATGAGCATGCAAATTTTCTCATCGTTCTATCTCGCAAGCAAATTGGAATTTTGTTTTTCTGTCCTCGCAACAATTGTTCCTGCAGAATAGGAAACAAAATGTAAAACAAACGCTCCTGAAAGAAATGCATCTAATGTTTAAAAATTTGCTAAAATGTCGAAAAGATTTAATATATTATCTTTCTCAAGTTGGGCCATTCCGCGGATAGCATTTAGACTTTTGGAATCTCTACAACAGTCATTCATCACTGAATATTTTTTTATTTGCCTGCAGAAAGCGAAATTACGGTTGGCAATTTTCATACCTTTCGAAAAATGTGCATTTTATGAAAAGTTATTTTTTTTTTGTTTTAAATACATTTTACCAGAAGTAACTTTTAAAAAGTTGTCTTTAATAAATTGCACAGGTCAACAAAATCAAATTTTTCATTAAAAAGAAGAAAAACAGGATGCTGAATAATATTATTTTTATTTACTCGAGCATTAGTTCTTCAATTAAATTTAAAGAAACGCAGAAGGATCGGAAACAAAATAACCTCTACAAAACGTCCGTACTATTCTTGCAACAGTCTTATAGTTTCAGATATATTCAGAAAGTTTAATTAAAATCATTTCATAAGTTCTGAACTTATTCACAATTCATTGGTAGCACGTATTCAAATAAACCCAAAATGAAAAATATGTTGAACAAAAACAAGTAAAAAATAAGTCAGCTGAAAGGAACAGCAAAATCTTCTAAAAATATTTTTAATTTTTATTTTATTTGAATAGGTGAAATTCAGAATTCATGACATGATTTTAATAACTTTTAGTTCATTTGATATGTGACGTATGGTGTAAAGATAAAAATTTAAAATTTTTTCAGCTTAAAAATTTGATAAATTTAAAATAAAAATTATTAATTTTTTTGAGAAAATATATTATTTTTAATAGAACTTTCTGAATATCTCTGAAACTATAAGATAGTTAAAATATAACGCGGACATAATTTAGTAATTTAGTTATTTTTTATCTGATCCTTCTGTGCAACATCCTCTTTTTTCTTTATAAGGGAAAATCTCGAGATACAGAGTCAATTAAAAAAAGTAATTTATAGGCATTGTAGCTCAGTATCATATGCACGCTAATTGACTAAGAAAATAGAGACCTTAAAAATCTTGTTGATCTGTGTTAACTTCTTAAAAAGGTCTTCTTCAAAAATATATTGTTTAAAAAAATATGTTATAAACAATAGTTTTAAAGAAAGTCACTTTAAAAACGTAATTTCTCAAAAGTGCTCTTTGCACTTTGGAAGCAGCATCCTTGCAAAAAGTATTTTTCAAATAATTAACTTTTGAGTACCTTTAAAAATAGCAGCTTCAAAAAAAATTTTAACTTCCAGTGTGAACTAATTAGTCCGTGACTTTTTAATATAAAAGAGCCTGAAAAAAGTGAGTTTGCTTACCGAAATAATGTAAAGAGGAGATTATCGGCCCAATTATGAATAAAAAATTCTCCGGGATATTTCTCCCTCTTTCCAAAAAGGGGCTGTTCACTTATATGTTCACATAGTAATTGTTCGCATATTGTATGTAAACAGCCTCTTTATGGAAAAAGAGAGAAATATCCTGGGGAATTTTTTATTTACAATTGGGCTGTATGTCTCTTAACTGCAATTTTAAAAAATATTTAAAAAATTGTTCAATTCCTTTATCTATTCTTAATAATACGATTTCCCAAATTAATAAATATATTCATTTGTCTGTTCATTGATTTCATTGTTGAGTGTAAATCTTTAGGTTTAGAAAGTGAAAACAGTCACTGGAGGCCTGGTCCGGAGAATATAACGGATCAGATAGAAACTGAAGCCATAGAGTTTTGCCAATGCAACTACATACGTGTACACAACTGTAGTGTCCTAACGAAAAAGCGCTATTTTTCTTGGACAAATAAGGTCGATTTGCAGATGATCCTTCCTTGAGATCAAATCCGAATGTTCGCTGGGTGGCTAAAGTATTGATAATTTATTTGAACGCGTGTATATGTGTGTTTTTTTTGTTTCATTTTTAGAAAATATTAAGTAAAACTGCTCCGGCAGCCATTCACTCAAGCATACATGAATTTATTGTTCTGCATTTTCATGAATGGTATTTATTTGCATTTAAATCGGATTTACGTTTATAACGACCTACATTTGTACACAAATACAGATAAACACACACTTAAACAATACATTTGCACATTTTATACACTTTAAGAAATTTCTTTTATGCAAATTTAGTTAATTGTGTCGAATAATAAGCTGCACGGGCTTTGTGAGCGGGTTTTATAGAAAATTACTGAATATGATTAATTTGGATCACATTCTAATAGAAAACTGTTGAAATACATTTGTCTCAAGAAGAAACAAGATACTTGTTTGCATTTCTTAAACGAAATGAAAGTGCGTTATTAATGATGTATCAATAACACAAAAAATTTTAAGCAAACAAATTTAAAATTTTTACGAATGCAACATTCAGTCTTACTTTTGCAAAGAATCATAAATTTGCCAGTGTATTTAAATTTTATTTTATATTACGTTGAAGGCTTGTACTTGTATATTTTTCCCAGCAATACAATATTTCCTATTTGGTATTTTATATATAAGATTTCTTTTAGAAAAAAGATTTTTCGCAATTAAGTTTTGCAAGCTAAAAAATTGCGAATGGACTTTTATGGACAATTTATTAGCATAAAAAATTGTATGGACAACAAGTTTTCTTCTACATTTTTAATTAAGCAAATTGGTTTAAATATGTTACCTGTATGCAAGATTTAAGAGATTATTAATATTATATTATAACAAAGATTCGATTTACTTGTCACTTTCAAAATAAAAAATCAAAGTAGTAAAAGTCAGCTTTCTATAATCATGTCTGCAATTCTTCAAAGTTACATGTCCTCTATATTTTTTTTATTTTTGTTAAAAACTATATTGAAGTAAATGGTGATTTTTTAGTAACTTTCTTTTTGGCAAAACTGTTTTATGCACCTCAGCTGTTTTGTGTGCCACATATTACTCTTGAATATGTTCAGTTTGGTCTATACTTTAATCATGAATCGACTTACAAACGAACATCGCTGGTAGATTATTGAATTTTATTGTCAAAATTCGTGTAAGAAAACTCGGTAAAGAAAGTGCATCGTGCACTTCTTCCATTTTATGGTCAGTTTGTGCGACCTTGTGAGGCGGCTATTCGGAATCTTGTGACTAAATTTCTCACCAAATTTACATTATTAGACATTAAGTCACCAACACGAATACGTGGAGTGCGGACAGAAGAAAATATCGCATCTGTATCCGCCAGTGTTGTTGATGACCGCCAGGAACGTTACTGTGAATAGCAATAGCTACCGGGCTTTGACTACAAATGTATTTTTTGCCCAAAATAGAAGAGCTAGACTTAGCTGACAAGTGGCTCTAACGAGACGGTGCCATATACCACACAGCATGCAAAACAATGGCTCAAATGGCCGCATATATTCTGCAATTTATCGCCTTTAAACTCTTTTTTGTGGTACAATATTAAACCTCTTGTCTATAGTGATAAACCCGTAACGGCTGACGCACTGAAAGCCAATATTGAAAAACTTATTCCTGAGATACCGGTCCGATTCGTTGGAGAATGGAGTATGCCAAAATGGGATCCAACGCATCAAACATTTGAGCCGCAGCCAAAATTTACTTGAAATCATCTTTAAACATTGAATTATATAGATCGTTCTATCGATTCAAAGAAGGGTTACATAATATTTTTCTAAACTTTTAATCAAATTCGAAAAATCTTAAAAAAACACTCTTTATAAAATAACAAAAACACATTTTAAATATATATCTTTAATTTATTGGATAGATTTTTGCAGCTCATTTAATATCCATATTAAAAACTGTCCAGAATTGTCCTTATAGTCTTCCCAACTTAATACTTTATTGAAAAGGATGCGTGACGTAATTATAAAGAACTGAGTTCACAGTCTGAAATCGAAGGCAATTAAGATGATCGTATACACCGTTTATTTTTTAAATTTAAAAATATCTGTTACTTAGTGTTATTTTGGGCAGTTTTTAAGTATTTTCTTGAAAATAACTTCGAATATCATACATAAATTTAAAATGTTTCCTTTTCAATTATTGCAAGTAAACTCATACGTATTGTGTTAAACAAAGAGCTTCAAGCTTCTTAAATATGTATAGGTGAGTGTGCACTGCAAATGAAATGTTTCATTACAACTAAAGATGCCTGCAGGACCCAGTTGTTAAATAAACATATATGAAGATAGACATGTATGCGTGTGTTCGAATGGTGCTAATACCTTAATAAATATCTATGTATGTCTACAATTTGGCATAACATTTAATATTGCTTTCATTTATTTTATTTATTTTTTTTTGTTCTTCGTGGTCATGTTTATTTAGACCATAAGTGGTATTGACCTTTCGAGGCTTTGTTGCTTGTTGGTCTCTTTATCGCATAAATTTCATTTAGTTTATTTATTCCGACTTACATTTGAATTGTTTTTCCATTTCTTTGAAAATAAATTTATTCATACAACCAGCCCGCTCGCTTGAATGAACAATTTGTTATGGATTTGAGGAGACCCTTATCAGTTATTTAGTATTTAATGGACATGACACTTTGACTTGAATTATGGGCCAAAATGAAAAGCTATTGGTCGACAGGTTGTTTCTTTTTTGGTATTGTGAAGGATTCAGAATTCATGTTTGTGTTTTTTTAATACAAATCTGGTAGTTTTATTAGACTAAAGATTATTGGAATTAAAAAAAGACCTTAAAAAATATTTTAAAGATGTGTGTTAGCACAAATAATTTTAATTAAAAATTTGTCTCATTATTTCTTTTTCTAGAAACGCATAATTATAATTAATATTAATTAAAGATTTTTAAATATAATAATAATTTTTCTCTTGCAGTTTTCCGTTCTAAAAAAGCGGATAAAACACATTTCTGTTTGCGCTGGCAGTAATAAATTAAAATAGTTTTTTTTTAAATATTTTTTCCAAGGTCTTTTAAACTTTTCATTAACTTTATGTTAAACTCAAATTTTTTTCGAGTTATTTTTACATGATTTTTTTTATCTAAGAAAATATTACTTTTATAATAAAAATATGCAAGTTTGTATATGGATTTATATGTTAAGTAAAC
Organism: Gymnocheta viridis; assembly: GCA_956483585.1. Classification (NCBI taxonomy): domain Eukaryota; kingdom Metazoa; phylum Arthropoda; class Insecta; order Diptera; family Tachinidae; genus Gymnocheta; species Gymnocheta viridis. Next base: position 3,739,883 of record OY101442.1, on the reverse strand, counting down.
TAAAAACATTCTTGTGGTCCTACACATAAAACGTACAGTGGGTCAAAAAAAATTAAAAGCCTTTAACTTCTCTAAGTATTTTTCACATAATTTTGATATTTGACATTGTCTGCTCTCCATTTATGATTGAAATATTTACACGGTTGTTTAGGGTCCTCCAACAAGATTTTTAATTTTGATAAATAAAAAACAAGTATTTTTAAACGACATCATTAAAGTTTTATTGTATTGTAAAGAGAAGGATATGCGATTAATATTGAATAAAAATTCGATAACTGTTCGAATGTTGATTTCCAGGTGTTGAATTGTTTGTGGTTTATCGACGTAAGCAAGTGACTCAGCGCTACCCCAAAGAAAGTAATCTAATGGGATTAAATCACACGATCTTAGTGGCCAAAATTTTTTAATGGAAAATTCAAATCCATATCAACTTGTGCTTCAGCACATTCGCAGAATTGGCGGCGCATAAAATGATCGTTTATCTTTAATTCCTACACTAGTTGAATATTGAAAGCTTTTCAGCCAAGATCCTTACGTAAAATCTTCCATAAAGTGGAAGGACACAAGCCCAATCGCTGAGAACGGCGAAGAATTGATTGATTAGGATCATTTTAAGTTTTTTCCTGTACAGCGGCTACAGTTCTATCAGTGCGCACTGTTCGTCGTCTCACGGGTTGCACATTATCAGTAACAGTAAATGTGGTCCGAAAACGATCTATTGTTCTTCGAATTAGCTGCTCTGAAGGACGAGTATGTACGCCATAAAATGAAAGAAGTGCACGATAAGTTTGACGAACAGAACAATTATTTTTATTAAAAATTTCAACAATTTACATGCGTTGCTCTGGTGTAAGTCAATTCATAATTAAATTTTAAAGCAAACTAAACAAAAAGCAACTATCAGCTGTTAAATGGGTGCTCAAATAAAGCAGTGATGCCAACTCAAAGTTGTGATACTCTAAAAAAAACATGCCTTACAATCAGAATATATTCCATCAGCAAACTTGTGTTTCAGTGTAAGAAGAAAAGTTTTAGGAATTTCCATTAAAAGCACGGAATTAATCAGGAAGAATTTTAAGTCTTGCAGCAACCGCCACTCGACTGTAAGCAAATTTGAGTTATTTAAATGTTGTCTAGTTAAATTATTTATTTTCTTGACTGAGACATTTTTTGCTGAACAGTATTAATTGCACAATGCTAAATGCAAATTACAATATGCTCACTTGTGAAAGAGAGTAGCGCCCTCCGAAAACATATTTGCTGTATCTTACACTGTATGTTACCATTATATTTCATCTTCTTGTTCTTTGGAACATTGGCTCATGTCCAATTCTTTCTGAACAAAATGTTACGAACTCTAGACTTGTGTAAATTATCCATAACTAAGAAATCATTTTCATTTACAAACTTTTATATGAGTTGTGGTATACAAACTGCAAACACGACTGTTGATGATTTCTAAATAAACATTTTCTCAGAGACTTGCTTATTTCGCAATTAACAACAATATTTATACAACTTACAACTCATACGCTGGCTCTGAATGGGACAATAGTATCATAATTTAAACACAGTTCGTCTTTAATTAAAATTAAAAATTTTAAATTGTTTTTCGTTGCATTTATTTGACAGCAACCACTGTTGTGTTACAAAGTTTCCAGATAATTTATGTGTACTTGCATATTATTCCCACTCATGAGTTTTTTCTTTAGTAACAAAAAGATTTTATTTTTATATTCAACAGAAAATGGATACGAGTTATATCATTTTTATTTTCTAAGTTTGAATAAGTAACGCGAAGAATTATTCAAGTTTTTATCTAAATGTATTTTTTATTTAAATTGAATCTTCTTGTTTTTGTATTAGAGCGCAACTTATTTTGTTTCAGTACGATGTGTATATACAAACATGTGTGTGAGGAAGAGAGATGGGCCTTGCTCATGTGGTTAACGTGAATCCTTTCCCTTTGTTCGCGTGAGCGCGTCATAAAGGAGGTTAGTTATTTTTCAATAGTAAAAAAATATGTGCTTCCAATTCGTAACGCTTTGGTTCTGCTTCCTTGAGTTTCCTTCGTTGTTATATAAAGATGATACAACAGAAACTTCTCTTAACGTAATATTCTACCTTAAATATTTTTAAACATGTCAAGCTGATGCACATCAATTATTCGTCGCCTCTAAAAGCATGCAAAAACCTTCTCTTTTTACTTAAATACTTTAAAATTATCCTTTCTATTTTTCTGTTTGAATGCTGGAGAGAAGCTGGAAACGCTTGTAAAGTGCTGTTTTCATAAATCTAATAATTTGCTTAATCAGTAAAAATGTTTAGTAAAATAAATTGCAATTTATTATTGAGGGATATTAACATGTTCCAATGATCACTTCGCAGTGGATAATGCGGGGTGCAAATTACGGCATTCGATATTGAAGGAAATCCCATACGAAATATTTTGAATTTGTATGGAAATTTCGTTCGATATCGAATGCCGTAATTAGACCCCAGTAAAACAACTTATAATTAAAAATTGTTTATGAAAATATAATTAAACTTTCAAAAACAAGAGAACTTTTTACCCAAATATTCTTTGAAATACTAAAAATATTATACATGAATAAATGAGAATGCTCAATAAATAATAATGTGGTTTTTAATTCCTTTTATTGATACTTTTGCGAAGATTTCATTCCTGGGGATGAATTACGGCATACGATATAGAACAAAATTTCTATACAAATTCAAAACATTTTGTATGGGATTTCGTTGGATATCGAATGCCGTAATTTGCCCCCTGAAAAACAACTGATGATTAAGAATTTTTAATGAAAGTATATCCAAACTTTCAAAAACAACTATTTGCGTAAATAAACTTTCAGAGCACTAGCAGTATAATTTATTCACGGTGCCATTTCTAGCTTGCAAAGAAAAGGAACTTTATTTGATAAGCAAAAGAGAATTTTTTTTAGCGGGTGAAAATAAAACAACACACACTCACGGGTGTTAAAAATTTTCCAAGTGATAACAAAAATGAACAAAAAAATAGAGTTTAGCATTGTTAGAACTTTCATTCGTTAAAGTTTAATCTAAAGTAAATTTAATGGCCCATGATTAAAATCAAAGAAAAAATTTGATTTGTTGCAGAAATAAATTTAGATTAAAAAATTCTTATTTTGTTAAAATTTTCTCCGACCACCGAACTTTGTATACATTATTTGTACATATTTATATACAATGAAAAATACGCGAAAACATAAAAAAATTACACAAATCAAAATTGTTTCTATTTATTAATAAAAAAAATCTATTGAGTTTCAGGCTCAGCCTAAAAAAGTGCGATCGTTTAGACACTAGAAGTCACCTATAAATATGTTTGTGTTACTTTTAATATTACAAAGTTACAATCGAATAAACGCAAACTCTTAAAATTAGTAGTACAATTATTTTGAGCCGAAATTACACAAAATTAAAAAAAAAATTATTTCAAAGAATTACACAGAAATCGGCAACACTGTTTTATTTTCAATCAATAAAATTCATAAAATTCAAAATTAAGCAGCACAAGTTTACATTACTAAACTGTCTCGTTCGTGCAAATTATCTTTTTTACGCATTGACGGTTGACAGAAAGTAGAAACTTGCACATTCTGCGAGGTTTGTAAGCGTTTTCATGAAGACCCTTCCTATTTCTTCTCACATCTTATATGAAATAAATTTAAATTTCACAGCATAACATTCGGTAAAATCGTAAATAAGAAATTTATGTATAAACTAAAAAAAAAAAATTATGACATTTTTATAATCTTTCATCAACACCTACAATATTTTCTGAGACTATTTCTCACGCTATTCGAAAAATTTGTGTAATTTTTAACAAAATATTGTGATTTTTATGAAATTTTCAATTTCAATGAGTTCTTAATTCTAAATATAAAACAATAATACAGAAAAAAAAACAAACAGCTGCTATTAAATATCAAACAAATAAAAATACAATAATAAAAAAAGAAGTGAAAGGACAGATTATGATTGTGATAAATATTGATTTAAAATAAATATTATTATAATGAGCGTGATTATGAAAGTTTAAAAAGCAAACAACATATTTTATGGAATTAAAAATGGTTTTTGTAAATAATTTTATTTTGTTTCTATTAACATCTTTTTTTATTTTGTATTTACTAGTGTAAATTTGTGTTCATAATTTATGGCTGCACAAAATTCGTCAACACATCTGTTAAATTGAAGGTCGAAAAGTTTTCACTGTGAATTAGAGGTCACAAATTATTAATTTGTTTTTTGTTTTTTTTTAATTAATTTTCCTAAATGACAGCATGAAGTTCGAATGAAAAGCTCCATAAAGTAAATAAATATTACCGTCAAATAGTTGATATTCCTGGTCACTAATATCGCTCATTTACTCGAACAACGTCGTAACTCAAAAAAGCTCGTTCTTCACATAACGACTTCCAAGTTTTAAAATTACACACACCTGAATGGAATAACAAAAAAATATTCTCCTCTCCAGAGGTGAGTAAACAAGAGTTTTGTGGGAACTTTTTAAACAATATAAAGAACGAATTGAAGATTAACTCTGCATTTTTAACACAAAAATCATGTTTTATGAGTTATGACGTTATTCAAGTAAGTGAGCCGTATTAAGTAAAATCAATTCTGATCAATTTGTGTAAATTGAATGACGCCAATTCACGATGGTAAGTTTTTTTTTGGGGGAGACACACTTAAGACTGAGGAGCTTATACAGCTTTATGAGAAATTATTCAGAATTATGTAGTTGTTCAGCCGATATATGAAGAATAATTTAAAGTCTAAAAAACTTGGTTTTATCTTTTCGATTCACTGTGCTGTCAGCAGTAAATTGCTTGGTCAAGTTTTTTTTATAGATTTGAGAGCCGACTCACAAATTGATGGAAATTCACTATGTTTACGCCTGGGTGATTATCGGTAACCACCTCTGAGCCCTTGTGAGATTCGCCAAGTCGCAGAAGACGAATTAGAGGTTGCGGTAACGTGCTTTGCTGTTGTTTTTTAGTACCTTTTTTGTTGGGTTGAATTGCTTTTTTTTTGGATGACATGCCATTTCGTTTTTGGCGCTGACTGGTTTTTTCTTGCTGCAAAAGTGAGAGTCGTCGTTTATATCCTCAGCACGTGAAATTCACTCCTTTTTCTTGTAACTTAAAAAAAAAATTAAAACTTTGAAGTTTGTCACTCGTTTTAACCGTAATACATTTTGATCGTTGTTAAATTCTCATAATAAAAATTCCATTATACAAGAAGAAAAACAGATTTTGTGTGATAATTTCCAAGAAGCTTGAAGTCAAGTCAGCAGTTTAGAAGCCGAGATTTTGGTGAAGTAAGTCAACCATTTAGAAGCCGACACGCTATTTGATTAAAAAAATAATTGTTTAATTCACAGACTATTGTATGAGTTGTAAAAGCATTGTTAGGAGTTGCTTAGCAACTTGTTTATTTAATAATTCCTAACATTTTATACTCAACTTACAACTCATACTGAATTGCGAATTGAATAAATAATAAAAATAATAATTAAAATACTACATTTTTGCAATGGCTTAATTAACTTTGTATTTAACTATAAAACATAATTTTGTAACATTTTGTAAGTGTAAATAATCCAAAAACATTTGAAGCATCATCATTATTTTATGAATAAAAAGTAAAATTAAAAAATAGTGAAAGCCATTTTTTTGCACTTGTATAATAATTATATTAAATAAATAAGTATTAAATATTATCAAAAGACAACAAATATGTTACACTGAATATATTTTGAAAAAATTTACAACATATTTAATTTTCATTAAATAGTATTTACTTTCAATTATAATTTAACAAAATACATAAACTGGAAAATGGCAACAAAGTTAGCAGTTTAACAATAAAGTATAACAAAGGCAAACATTTAAATAAAAAAATATAAAAATAAAAAATTATTTTTTATATAAAAAATTAGTTCATACATCAAATTTCATTTTGACGTAATTAAATACTACAGAATGTAAAGCGGAAAAAAAATGCTGACATGAAACCTGAAATAATTCAGCTCTTTTATGTATTAAACTCTAATTATCATTGAGTGCAAAACTGAGGGAAAATTTATATAATTAAAATAAATGTTATCAAAAACTACAGAAATGTAATTTGCATTTGTTTGTTTGTTTTTATTTTTTTTGTTTTATAAAACTAATAATATGAAAACGATTAATATTATACAACTTTGTGTATTTGGGTGGGCATTTGCAAATATTTAATTGACGCCCTTTTACTGTAGTTTTTGTTTAAATGAATTTGCTATTTTTTTCTATTTTATTTTTTCTTTTTTCAACTTAATTTATGATCAACAAATGTTTGTTGGCAGAATTTTTATATACATTTTGTAAAAAACAAACAAAACCGTCCGTTTAAAACATACAATGTTTTAATATTAAACAAGAGCAAAACAAAATTATTAAAATTTTGCAAATACAAGAAACCTCGACCGACGCCTACGCTAAACAATTTTGAACAAAACTATATTGACAATTAATGAATGCTGTTTATTTAGCTGTCATGCTCATTAGTATACATATACACACATACTGAACAAATTGGACGAACGTTTGTATGTGTATGTACAGCGCGATTGTTTTTTTTAACACATAACAAATATTTGGAGCAAAGTTATTGTCAGACTAGCCAAAAACCTTTTTGACAAAATAAGTTCCATTATATTTTCCTTGATTCTAAATAAATTTAATAATTCAAAATGTTACAATAAAATAGTTACAATAATTGGGGTCTTATGCCAGGTGCTCGAAATGCAAGTATCTTTTTAAAAATTAAATAAATTAAACTAAACTTAAAGCGTTTTTTTTTATAAAAAATGAAATGCAACTTTTCTTATAATTTTTATTAAAAAAATTGCGATTCAAAGTTTTTTTTCAACATAAAAATGATGATAATAATGATTTTTTCATGAAAATTGGGGTTGTCATGGGCGAGCTGTAACATCCTATTGGCATATGTACGGCGGCGTAAATGGTCTTGTGGAAGAAGCTCTTGTGTCAACTGAATATTAAATGAAAACAAATGCAAATCCTTGTGCAAAATTGTGGCCAAAGTTGTTCTTTAAGGTTGATGGATTGTTTTGAACACTTTCTTCAGCAGCAGTAATGTTTTCAGGCGATCTTGTACGTTGTGGTTCATGCTTATTCCTATCAGCTACAGACTATCTTTCTTCAAAATCATTTACTACACGATAAATGGTGCGTTTTGCTAACACGTTGCTTGTCCCAAAAATTTCACATAACTTTCTCATCGTCAGAGTAATCGATGATTGATTTTGATAAAATGTTTTAATGATTAAAACACGTTGGTTCATCGAATATTTTTCCATAATAAATTTTCCACGTGTCTACTTCACGACTTCCAAATATCAACTGTCAAGACTGATGTTTATCAAAATGGGTGCAAAAAAATTAATGTACCTTTCCGGCGGACACCCTGTACCTAGAATTTTCACAACTCCGAAGAATTAAAATAACACAAAGAAAAGAAATTGTACATCTTTCTGTTTGTTTACCGTATCGTATGGTTTATTTTTTTTTTTACTAAATTTTACTGCAAGAAATTTCTGCAGTATAAATTTTGTAACTACTCTGTCACTTTACGCTCTCAATTTGTGTTCTCATTTACTGTATTTTGGGTAAACGAACGCAATTTAGTAAAATGCAGAAAAGTTCAGTAAAAATTTGCAAAAACTTTTGGGTACTCGAACGCACTTATTCTATTGCAAATTTTTAACAAAAAAGTGTAAACAAATTTGGAATTTTTCTACATAACGAAACGCTATTAGTTTTTTTTGTGTGTTATGGCTTAATTAGCAACAGCAAATATTCCCAGTATTTGTGGAGCAAGATTTCATTCACATAACTCTGCGGCTGCCTTCGCACTAACTTATCCTTTCAGTCCATATTTTTCAAGACTTTCTTGAGGGCTTTTGTTTCAATTCACGATATGAGCTTTAAGTGTGTGGGGTGTTTCTGTACTATTTGTATAGCATCGGTCCTTAACTCCACTTCATAATAAGGAGTTTAAAAGGTTAAAATCGCTGCTTCGGTTCACTCAACTTGCATCGTCTAAATGGCTGATAACACGATTAATATAGTTAGTGCGCAAAGTGCGGTATTTTAATGAGCTAAGCGGCACTGTGTGCCGTTCTGTTAAGGCCAAAGATTATCCGAGCTCATATTTTCAATTTCGGGTCATCAATATTCCAAAGTCAAGGCTCTATAGCATTTGTTTGACTGAAAATTAGACTTACTCGTTCAGAGGCCCGTTTTAGACCAAAACCTATGATTAAACCTATGTAATTTAAATGGGTTTGATCAAAGGTTTTTCTTTAAAATGAGCGACTGAACGAGTTGGATATAAGTCTACTGAAAATACGTAAAATACGTAAAATGAGCGACTGAACGAGTTGGATATAAGTTTACTGAAAATACGTAATCAGCATTGTTTAAAAAAAAGGGCCAATTGAAAAACCAATTAATGCCAAAAATTCGCCCTCTGTGGATTCATAAGCTTCTAGACAATAACGTGCGGATTTTTCGGCTTTTAGATGCGGCATTTTTTATTTTTTTGATGACATTGCAGCCGATATGAAAATTCGCCCTGACAGAAAATGTGATTTTTCGGCCAAATGCGATATCCGGTTGGATCTGAAACTGCCTTTAATTCCTGAGGCAACTGATTCGAAATCTTTGTGTAAAAATCCCATCATGCTGGTGCGTAAAATGCCGAGTTGCTGAGGTCGATAGCGTGTCGGTTTGCACAATTTCGGATGCAGCAGTCACAATCACGTCATTATGCACAGTACGAAGACGGAGACCATGAGTGCTGTCCATTAGCAAGCCGGTCTCACAAACCTTATGCACAAAATTGAGTATAGCTCTCACTGTAGATGCTTCATTTCGGCCAAAATCTATGTTTGACAAATGCACAGTTTTGACAGCACTGCAGTTACTGTGGAAATAATTTTGCAGGATCTCACAACGTTGTTCAAGCATAAGTTTTCATTTCAGTTCATGAACGCATGATACTGAATGATAGTTAATACACATTTCGGACAAAAGAAAAATCTATTAATGTCAAAGTAACACTTGATTGGAAAATATACTTGTATTTATAACACCCAGTATTCAACATCGCTTTACAAGAAATTTGTCATAAGCAGATTTGATTCTTCAGTATCGCTGTGCAACAGCAAGTCATGAGTGTTGCTCGTGAGGTTCATTAGCCTATATAATTATGGATTGTATGTTGCCAACTGTCAGATAAAACCACCCAGCAGAAAAATTAGACTATAATTATAAAATCTCTTAATCTGACACTCAATTAAAAAACTAAATTAAAAGAGAAATAATTTAAATTGCTGCCTTGACAATCGTTTCGCAGTTTTGTCACACTTATTTCTTTTCATTCATTTCAATTTCTTTCAGATTTATTTTTGTTTTTCGTATTTTCGCATTATTCAGCTAAAATTGTGTGCGTTTTATTAACTTTCTCTACAATAATAATGATTTTAAATAAATAACAAAAATACTATCAATTATACTACAAAGGTGTGAACAAATATGATGAAAATGCATGTTTTATTTCAAAAACAATTCAAGCTATTTTTAATTAAAAATCTTTCTTTCCCACACGTAAATCTATAAAAAGAAAATGATCACAGCCCAATTAAATGAATTTGAAAACGAAAATATTGTGTAAAAAGTGCATGTCGTGGCATGTCATAATTTATTTTTAATTGTTGCTTTTCTCTGCAGCTAATAATTTATATTGAAGGCGTTTCGTTGAAAAAAATTAATTAAATATTAAATAAATAAAAATACATCCCACTTGAAAATTTTGTTTTAAAAAAAGATAACAAATAGTAGAAATACATAAATAATTGTTGACTCTACAAATGGAAATCAATTCCACTTAAGGGGAATAAATGCTCCCGCGAAATGTGTTGCCTTTCGCTAAAATTGTGGTGTACTATTTTGTTCGTTTGTTTGTTTTTTTTTCAATTTTTGTTCAAGGAAAATATTTTAAATGTTTGCCTTCTCGTCATGATAAATTTGTGCAAAACTATAAGAAGTTCTAATATTTTAAAACAAAGTTTGGTTTTCCAAAATGTCAATTTGTTAAAGACGAAGGCAACATTTTTGAGAAAAGATTTAATTCTTTTAATAAACTATGAATTGAGAATTTTTTTTGTATTTTCGAAAACATGTAAATAAATTAGTTTCTTGCTGTTATGAAACACAAAATTCCAGAGATACTACGAGTATATCACACGGTTCTGTGATTACAATTTTGCATAAAAGTTGCCCCTCGTAGAAAGCCAGTATCCAGTTTTGTAACTCTGGTGGCTAGTTTTCTCATTGGAGAGGTTGAAACAAAATATTTCATCGTTTACCGATTTGAAGGAAAAGAGAGAGTTTCTGTATTTCTATGCAAAAAGTTTGATTTTTATTGAAATATTTTCAGCAATCATTTCGTCGTCCCGAAGTTGTATCCACGTATATCACGAAACCAAAACAAAATGAGATAAGACCGCTTCTCCTAAAAACTCAAGACTTGTTGAATAAAACCTGACGTTGTGAATTGGGTCTAAGATCGCGAACCTGTGCTCCGTAAGTAGTGCAAATCCGGATCAAGTTATATTTTTTTGTATATAATATAGAAACTTTGCGCTCAATTTCCGAACGAAAATTTTTTGGAAATACGTGAAGATACCTTCGGGACTACGATGTGTCAAACAGAGACACAAGCCGGCGAAGATGACGCAACATTCGCATAAAAAACTATATTTTTTCCATTAACAGAAAATTCTTTTGCGAGTTTTTATTCTGAAAATAATGTTTTATGACATAAAACTTCTTTAAAATATTTGTGGTCATCTTTTTAATAAGAGAGAAAATCAGTTTAGTTTTCATAATCCGGCAAGCACGATTGGGAAAAAACAGGAATCGGAGAATTGCAGCTGTCTGCCAAGGTATGATTTTTATACTCACGGAAAATTTATTTAAAAAACTATAAGAACTTTTATTGTATAATTTTTCTATTACTCGTATATAAAAAATTTTAACTCAATATTTATGATTTTAGAAATACAAGTTTAAGCTTCTGAAACAATTTTCAAATGTAAAGTTTTGAAAAAAAAGATGTCCATGAGTAACAGTTTATTTCACAATGTCAAGCTACAGGAACAAGCAACAATTGGTTGTGCATGAACACTTTTTGTATCAATTCACACAATTTTTCTGGGTACAGGATAGTGAATGCGCCAGACATGCTTATGAACATGATCTTAAGGATGTGTATGTCATTATCAGCACCATCATTTGACTACGTTCCCATTAGAAAATGTTTCACACTTAGTAAGCACATGAAGAAAGCGAACAGGATCTTTGAAAATCACCACCAAATGAGCAAAAACAACATTCCGTTGGATAAATACCCAACGTGTAAACGCACTTTAACCTTCTTTGCCAATCATTCATGCTTTTTTTCTATGTCTTTGGATTTGATTAATTCGTCCACATACACAAACTGTTTTTTGTGTTTTTTAATTTAAAAAATTTAATTATGGTTTTCATAAAAAATTTAAAAAACAAAAAAACTTAAATAAAATTTGTTTTCGAACAAATAACAAACACAAATAAATATATAAATTTAAATTTTAATGTGTGTGTGTGTGTGTGTGCATGTGAACATATTGAATTTTTATTATATACATTTTTTGTGTAAATAAATGAAAGAAGTATATAAAAACATTTATTAATCAAGATATATTTATTTATTTATTTTTTTATTTCAAATAATCACCAGCTTTGGTGCTGAAAATTCAGAGAAAAAGATAAACAAAAAAAGAAAAGACAGAAACAGATGGAAAATCACAGCAATGAAAAAAGTTATTCGAAATTGTTTCAGCAAATAATTATTTATTGAAATAATTTTAAATAATAAATTTTTATTGCACATTATTTAGTTTTTTAATTAAAAAAATTAAGTATTTTGCAGCCGAATTCATTAAGAATACTTTGGGTTTGAAATGCATTTTAAAGAATTTTTGTTGTTGAAGCTTATTTTATTGAAGCTTAATTTATCGCCCCGCTGGGACTCGAACCCGCTGATTAATAATAGTTCTAGAGGGCTATGTAAGATTTGTTTTACCACATAACTTATTTCTAATGATCAATTTGGTTATTTTTCCAGGTTAAGAGATCATTCTATAAAGAAAAACATTTTTATATATAATGAATTATGGTAAATAGAAATATCAGATATATGGAAAAAAGTGGTAGTAGACGTGGGCATGGTGCTTTAAAAACTATTTTAATTTCTTGCCCAGGTTACGTACATTAATTATACATATGATATAGATAGATTTATAGATTTGCGACTTTTACCAATCTCAAATATTTTGATAAAAGTGGGCGTGAACGTGGCCATAGAAGAAGGAGTGGCGAATTAAACTTGTGCTAGGTCAGTTCTCGAAAATAATTTAATTTTAAAGGAAATTTTTATATAGAACGAATTAGGGTAAATATAAATTTTTGATATATGAGAAAAAGTGGGCATGGAATTAAAAAGGCAAGGCAGTAGCCCTGGTTAAGTATATTATATGTTTCAAACTTCTAATAAATTCGTTGAGATATCGAGTTTTGTATAACGAACATAATACAAACATACCATATAGACTTGCGACTTATACCAATCTCAAATATTTTGACAAAAGTGGTAAATTTTCGAGGATAAAAGATAATGTTTAAAGGAAATCTCTATATAAGATTAAAATCTTTATAAAGAAAAAATTACGGGAAATAGGAATTTTGAGATATATGGAAGAAATGGGCGGTAGAAGTGGATGTGGTCTATCGAAAACTGTTCTACGGTCTTGCCCTGGCTACATGCTTTATATATTAAAAATTTCAGTGAAATCCGTTGAGAACTGATATTAAATATGATATTTTATTTTGCCACGCCCATTCTCTCACAGACCAAAAATCGATATGAAATATACTTTAGGACCTATTATCATACCTACCCCATACACACAAAAAACTTTATAAAAATCGCTAAAGCCATTTCGGAGGAGTTCAAACACAAACACCGTGACAAAAGAGTTTGCACCAGCACGAAATTCCGTAGATTTCAATTGAAATCTCTATCAAAATCTGTACTGCTTACACTGGGTTATTCGAGACATTTTTCAAGATTTCGTATCCATACCAAAACCAGTTCATTGCCATTTTTCTTTTCAAGTGTCAAAGTCCAAGAATTATCAATTAAATGCAAAACAGCTGACGGGCACACCTTTCAATTTATTATTATTGAGCAGCGTAGAATTTTTCAGTATTATTTTGGTAAAAACACAGTATATAATATCTCCGGTTGTTCTAAGAAATATTTGGGTAAAGTTCCCTGATGATCTGCATTAACAACAGTGAAATGCGCATAGGAACAAGCTATACCCCTCAATAATCAATTGCAATTTGTTTTTAACAAAATGGTTAATGTTTTACTGAATAAGTAAAATATTAATTTTGGGAAAAAGTGCGAAAAAAAAAAAATTTAACACAGTTGCATCATTGAGTACTACCAGATTTTGGGTAGATTTCGTAAAAATCTAGTCGCAAAAGTATATTTTGTTTTATATGGAAAATTTTGTCAAAATCAACAAGATTTGCCAGAAATCTCGTAAATACTAGATTTTGGTCTGGTTCAAATGCCGTGTAATATAAAAAAAAATTAACTGTTGAAGCATTTATAACTAAAAACTAACTTTGAACAAAATTTATATTGTAACTTATATATTAGTGACCCAATTAACCAAGTTAAATTACATGGGTTTGATTAAAGATTTTGGTTTAAAACGAGTGGCTAAACAGCTGGTTCCAACTGAATAATAAAGGATCTTTTTAACTCATATATTTTCTTTGACTATTTTTGAGTTCAAACTCGAATACCAAACTCAAAGCCGAACACAAAACTCAAACATGGACAAGGAACACAATCCCGATCTTTTTTTAATTTATCATAAACAGTTTTACTTTTTAATTTATAATTGCAATTTTTTCTACAAATAATATTTTACATATTCAGTAAAATATTCATTGTATTATTGTTGGTGTTTTATTAAAAGTACTTTGAAATTGTGGAATTCGCATAATATCTAACTTTGCACCCAAATCATAAATCTCAATGTGTTAATTTTTCTTTTATATTATTTGAAAATTATTAATCGTAATACAGATATTTAAAAGGAAAACCTTGGACTTGGCAAAATATTTACGTATTTTTGCTTTGAAGACAATTACTGACACCTTCAAAAATACAAATAAGTCTCGTATTCTTTTTCGAGTCATATATTGTATAAATATAAAATTTGAAATCACATTCAATCGACCCACCTAAACAGGGGTCGATACATGGAAACACATATGAACGCTGTTGATGGGAGTGCAGCGGCTGCCCAAAAAACATCGTTGCTTCTGTTCTGCTGTGTGAGCTGAAATTAATTGATATTAATTTTTTTCCCTCTGCCTTTGGAATATTCTCTAATATTTAATACTTTCGGAGCAAAAAAATTTTGGAAACTTTAGGGAAAAAAATAATAACTTTGGATTACAACGACTAAGTACGTATTTACTCGTATATGAACAGTTCGGATGTAAACATACTTTTTAAATCAATCATCAACAAAATGATTTAATTCAGCTGTTTCTATTTGTACAACAGCTGCCAGCCCTGCCTGGCGGCACACGCGCGTCATTTTTATACAATGTAAGTTTTTTGGAAAGCCTTCAACTTGTAGTCTTATTCCGCAACATATTCATACGAAGTTGATTGTGTTTTATTGAGTTCTCATTTTGTTTCATTAGCCATGAAAATTAGAGGTGAAAAAAGTACAAATCACTTAACCTTTTAAAAAAATTATTGCGTAGAAATCAACATGAACTTGATTTGCAAGCAATAATTTAGCTGAATATATTTTTTTAAAAAATCCGTACCCGAATTGAAGAATCGACTTTCGTTCAAAAAAAGATTTGTGAGGGCTGGTCGTTCCTATGAATGAAAACTTAATGTAAATAAAATCTAAAATAAATATAAATTCTCAAATCCAATGAAACGCCTTCTACTTTGGGTACATTAGAATTTATTTCTTTATTCAATATTATAATATTTTGAGTGGTTTACTTGCCTTCAATTTAGTTTTCAAAATAACACTAAAACAAATACAAAAAAAACCAAATTGACGTCACAATTGTCTTCCAATCTGGTGAATGATCTATACCAATTCATTAGTGCAAATATATATAAAAACATACATACACACATACATCTGTTGTCTTAAGAAAATATTTATTTGAAAATTTAATTTGCCAAATGTTGTGTGTTTTCGCAGTTTGTTGTGTTTGACTTTTAAGATTTTTTTTTGATTTTTTGTTAAAAAAAATATGTATTTTCGCTTAGATTTTTTTTTGAGGAAAAAATGGAAATTCGAAGCGAATGTTTGCTTCAGTCCAATATTCGGCTGCGATCGTTTAAGACAAATTAGCAAAAAACGCTTAACAAACGTTCCATTATATTTTAAAATCAAATATCCTTTTAATAACAAAAATGGCTGTAAGTGTTTAAAAATTAAACAAACAAAAAAACTGAAAAAATTTAGTTTTAAAATGAAATCCAAACTAAATATATAACGAGAGACTACAAAAAACTGCAAATTTTATTTAATAATAAAGAAACAACTTGTCATTACTCGTATCATGACATCACACTGAAGCCCACTTAAGCGTATGATTGATAATTAATTTCAAAATTAAAATAAAAAATCTCAAAATTCATATTTCAGTGACCTGAATTAATTTGTAGCGACTGTTTATTATGGCATCATTTTACTCAATTTGTTTGAAGTTACTTTAAAATACTCAATTTTTCAGCCACAATTTACTGCAAAACTGTGTTTTTTATTCATTTCGCACTTAAATCAATCATACGCCCTGGTGTGTGGCCTCTGATCAAATTGTGTTTTAGTTGCCACAAATTTACTAAAAAAAATTTTATTTAATTATTACAGTAATAAATCGTGTTTAACAAATAATTCATTACAGCTTATACAAATTGCAAGCACAAAAAAAATTTTAATTAGTTAATTTATTATTTAAAAGAAAAGTACAGGAATTAAGAGGATTATGAGTGAAAAATTTATAGAAAATTAACTTAACAGTTGACTTTATAAGAAAGTATTTTTAGGCCTTTTCAGCAAATCGCTGTTATGACAAGCACAAGAAAGTTGTTAAGAAAATGGTTGGTTCAAAAAAGGACTAACAACCATACCTAAATCAGAGCGT
Organism: Gymnocheta viridis; assembly: GCA_956483585.1. NCBI lineage: Eukaryota > Metazoa > Arthropoda > Insecta > Diptera > Tachinidae > Gymnocheta > Gymnocheta viridis. Next base: position 3,723,456 of record OY101442.1, on the reverse strand, counting down.
TGAGCGTCGCGTTAGCAACAGAGTACATATTTGTAATGTATTTTAAGATAAATACGTACCGTATTGCTAATGCGACGTCCAACGCTCTGATTTAAGTATGGCTGTAAGTAAAAATATTTTCAAAGTTGCAGTGAAAGTTAAAGTTAATTTTCTTAAGAGGGATTTTTTTAAAAAGAATATATTTGTTTGTTTTGAATATATGTTATGTTGCAGTGTTTTTTTTAAGTCCCATTAAACTTTTAATTAGCAACATTGCTTTGTTTGACAACCGATTTGACAGCTGAAAGGTTGCTTTTTAGTTAGTTTGTTTTGCCATTTTATAATGAATAGATTGTGAATACTAAAAACAATCGCAACAAAATAGAAAACTTCTCATATTTTTTTTAAAGTGGCCATCAAGTTTGTGTGATTTAACTCCATTAAATTATTTTCGCTGGCGATAAGTCAAGTTACTTGTCTACTCCGATAAATCAGTTTTGATGATTGAATACTTGGGACATAAGACTTCACGATTTATTTGCAAAATACGGTCTGAATTATTGCAATAAGTGCATAAAAATAGGACATTCAGATCGGGCCATTTATGCGGCAACTGCAGCGCTCGAATGTCCAAAGCGATATTAAGCATTAAAGGCAAATCATATTCTTTCTATTGAAACTTAATTCAAGGCAATTAACGCAATTTATTAATTTTTTTTAATCTTATCTCAGCCTTTAAGAAACCAATTTTTTTAAAAAATAATTTTTCTAAAGTATTTTTAACAGTGATTTTGTAAAAATATGCTTTCAAAAGCTGTATAAAACAATTTAGCTGAGGTGCTTTTGATGTGATAAAATATTTTTAAAATTTTACTCCTTTTAGGCAAATTTTATAACACGATTTCATTTCAAGGCAATTTTTTTAAAAGGTATTTTTTCAATAAGGTACCATTCTAACTGGATCTTTTCTTGAAAAAAAAATTCAGAAATCATAAAAAATATTCTATCTTTTAAAAGCTGCTTTCAAATAACTATTTCCGGACTATCGATAAATTCCTGAGAGCTGCAACGTTTCACTTGCTCCCGAAATTTGTTTGCTATAACACCATTTAATTTTCCAAATTATTAAATATTGAGAAAATAATATATATTTAAGTGAACTTAATTTCACATTCTTTGTAATTAAAAACTATAAATTATTTATAAACTTGTATGCATTTGCAGCAAAACTTTCCATTATTTTTGCTTTCAAAAACAAACCGCATGCAAATATTTTTGTGGCCTTTAAAATATTAAAATGAAAATAAAAAAGTTGAATATGAAAAAAAATTATAACGAATCCCAATGAATTGAAATGAAATTATTATTTAAATACATTTATTTATTTGTTCGAATTATTCGTGTATGAGTGAATGTTTAAGTGGGTACTTACAACATTGAACAGCCTCCTTTTTCTGCATTTTGGTTATTGTTCAGAATTAATAACAAAAATACCAGCAGCAAATATTTAAATGACTATATTTCAGTCAAATGCCCCAGTTACGTTTATGACGTTCGTATTAGAGTGAATGTGTATGTTTTTATGTAATTATTTATTTGTATGTAAATTACAAGTCATATTTATTGTTTCTCTGTTTTTCGGCTTGAAATTTGCATTGTAAAATTAATAAAATTTAAATTATGACTTTGGAAGCGGTGGCTCACTTTATTTTAACTAAACGGCGCAGAGATTTTACACTAAGGGAACCAACTAAAATTGTAATTTGAATAAATTTTACAACATGAATTTGATTTACTTTACTTAAACATTTGCTAAATTTTACTAGTATCAGACAAAATTATTGAAACTTTAGTAAACAGGAGATATGAAACTAAATTTAATTTTAGAAATTAAGAATATTTGAGAGTTCAGCACGAACTGGTGTGGATTAAAAGAAACTTTACCACAGATCTTCATAGTGTAACTTCCATAACAGTTTGAAGATAAGTCAATAGTTTTGAACAAATTTACCAGAATTTTACATCAGCATTTGTTCACATTGATTGTAGCGTCTTCTGTTGTACTCGTAAACAACGAAATAAGTTTAACATAAAAATAATTAGTTTAAAAAATTTTTCATTTTATATATTTTGCCATAATCGAATAACAAAAAATTCAAATATAATTTTCGAAGGTCATCACAGACCAAGCACATTTTGTGATTTTATTTTTAGATAAACAACAAGTTCAATGAATGGTTTGTACATAGAAAAATTTTTTTTTCAAAATTTAGTTTTAATTTGCTTATTCATTATTTAAATTCAAAGCAACAATAAAGCTAATGAAAATTAAATGGAAAATATTTACATAGCCAAACATAATGTATGTAATTATAAAACAATATATACAAAAGGTGTGCACACACACACATCTACACACATATGCACACACACACAGATCTAAACTAAATACTAAGTAAAGGCAATAAAAACAAAAGCAGCAGTTATAGAATTAATTATGAAAATAAAAAGCAGAAAACTAAGAGCATAAATATAGAAAATATAAAACAATTTAATTAAATTGTATAATTGCTAAAACAACCAATAAATTTAGTTGTTGAAAATACAATTTATGTTTTAGACAAAAATTTAATTTCCAACAAGAAAAGCAAATTTACAAACTAAACAAATAACATTGGAAAAGCCTAGTTAAGCAAAAGGAATTTCAATAAATTAAAAATAATTGCTGGAAAAAAATTTAATAAAAAAATACTGAAGTCTTTTAGCAAACTTCTGCAACATTATTATAAATGTTGCACATCAATACCTGCAGTGTAGTGTGGTTTAATTTAAACATTTTATGTTTAATTCCTTTTCTAAATAAATTTTACCACAAACAGAATTAATATTTATATTTAAAATCAATTGTCTTGAATCATTATTTTCAATTTCCAAATTACAAACATAAAATATGTTTTTAAGCCAGGACTTCAAAGTTTGTGAGCACTAAATTCAATTGAATTTTAAAACACTTTTTTCTAACCCAAATCATCAATACTGTTTTAACAGACAACCAGTTAATTTGTATCCCTTTTAGCAAAAAAATAAAAATGCTGACAGTCCACTTTCAAAAACATATCCTTCAGTATTGCTTGGAATATGCAACAACAAATTTTGAGAAATATATATATAATACAGGAATAATTGCAAGGTGATCTGGTTGATATATTTTTCATAAAAAGGCCACGTACACACGACATATATAATCCCAGTTTTAAGTTTCTCAAACTTCGCAATTTTAAAATCATCGGATGTCAAAGTTGTAACTTTATTGTGAAATAGTTCTTTTTCAATTCAATACAACTTAACCACCGAAAATCTGATTTGTAACGACGAAAACATCTGTAAAAGCTATTCTCTTTGGCTTTCGAGAACACTTCTGAAAATATTCAGTTTCTCTTTAGAAATATACAAATACAGGGTGTTCCAATAAGATATTTCATTTTCGATAGAACGTATTTTTAACAGTTGTAATTACTTGATATATGACAATTACAAGCTCTACAATTAATAAAAATCAAACGACAAATGCTTCAACAACGCAGTAAAATTACAATTACAAATCATTACGAAAATTGTGAAAACTTCGCACACATAGTTTGCCAAAGTAAAGCATTTTTGGGTTATCGGAAAGCACCTTCTCGGCCAGCAATTGTGAAACTGGTAAACAAATTTGAGCTGTTGGGACAAGTAAGTGGAATTAGACATTCCGCAGATGATATTACACTGTATTTTGCATAAAGATTTAATTTCTAATTAATTATGATGATGTTTTTTTTCCAACAAATCGGCGCCAAGTGCCACAAAAGTAACGTACGTATCGTTCATTTGCGGGATAATACTTCTGACCGTGTGATTTCTGGAAGAAAAAACCACAATCGTTCAACGAGATAAACATGATTCAACACCTCTAGGCTTTGGTCTTTGGGGTTACGCGAAAAATAAGGTCTATGGCAATGGCTCGCAATCGATTTCAGATCTCAAAGATGTAATTCGTGGAGTAATCGAGGCCACAAGTTTCAAATATGCGAGTTGATGATAACAAATTCCACGAAAAAATATGGTCCTCCAAGCGTATCCATAGAGCGGCCATTCGGCTATTATTTTTTCCATTATTTGTGACTAAATAAACATCAGATGAAGATCAACATAAAACCTCGTATTGAAAGATTCTAAATTTAGCACTTCGATAAATAACTGCGGACCCACAGGCATCTATCTGCGTAGCCAACGGCGCAGCAACTATTAGTTAAATTGAAAAGGTTCGATATTAAAAGGATTAATTGATCATAGAAAAAAATATAAAAAACGGTGTGTTCGACTTCAATTGTTATAAAAATTAAAAACGAATCAGTAGTAATAATTGTCAAATCCAAAGTTACAGGCTACAAAAAAATTAAATATGGGATCAAACTGAGTCCTTGTAGGAATTGAAATGAAATATTTCACATGCGATATTGAACAATACGATTCTAGTACGATTAATACATTTACGAATTTAACTATATTTACTACAAGGAGACAATGCACTATCGGGTGCAACAACTTTGTCTTGATTTGATTTGATTTAGGTTTACTATTTTTCCCTTCCATGATTCGAATGATGGCAGGTTTGCTTGACTGATCCAATGGGTAATGCCGCCATCAAAATTTGATTCCGAAATTCATTCGAGAACTCTCATCGGCATACGCTTTTGTGTAGGAAGTTGTAATCATCAATTTCTCTCTCGTATTGGTTGAGTTTTATTTGGAACCCCACTACTTTAAATATGAAGGAAACACACCTACTGGTTGGTAGGCATACTAATTGCCTGAGTAACACTTCTCTTAAAAAAATGATAACGTCATCAGATTTCGAATGAAAAACGCTTGAAAACACTTTTTATATGTACTTTTTTGGTAACTTTAATAATCTGTGGGGTCGTGTAGGAAGTTTATTTCGCCTCACTGAATCTGATGTTCTGTTGCAAAACAAGAAATTCGTTACAGCGCAACACATGCTTCAAATGGATTTTGATAAATATTTGTTTGTTTTTTGCTGTTGTTGGTATTAATATTATTCTGTTGTTATTTGTTATTATAAAATATTATTTTTTTATTTTCGTTTCTTTGTTATTCGATATTTTATTTCAATATATAAATCTATTTTCGGATAAAAACATAAAATTAGGGTGGCTCTCTGTTGCATGAAGAAAAACAAAAATATTCAAACTTTTGATCTCGCCCCAAAGAAATAAAAAAAATAGTCTAGAAACTAAAATTTTGGAGAGGATTTAAGAGGTGTTTTAGGATGATTTTGGAAACTCGATTACATTTTTGAAGCAGTCTCCCTAATGTACATGTAAAGGGTGTTTTTTAGACGTGCATAAAGAACTTTAAGTTGTCAATACCGCTTGATTTGTTTTGTGTTTTGTTGGATATGCCATTTCATCATCAATAGACTGACACCTAAACAACGCCTACAAATTGTTGAAATTAAACAATTAATTTACTTAAAAAAATATTAAATGAATGAATAATTGCACATGATGGTTCTGTTAATTTATCACCAAGATTGTGCGATCCAGCGCCACTAGATCATTTTCATTGTTCCGTAGTCACTTTTTCACGCTGATATGCCAGAGCCGATAGCGCAATTGATTGATCGAAAATTGGACTTTTTGTCAACCATCCAGAGGCCGTAAGTCTTAATCACATAAATATGACAAAGAAATATTTTTCCAATTCCAAAGCTAAATTCATTGCAATTAAAGCCATTTATTTGTGTTTTATTTAAATTTAAAGTTCGGTACCCCTAAAAAACATCCTATACATACATATTCTATATTTTGTATAGTATATTATTTTTTTTTCTAAATGCTCTAGTGTTCTGTTTTCTAGTGAAGCTGTTGCCTCGTTTAAAAATTTTTTGTACATTAAAAAGCGTGTTTATAAAAGAGAATAAGTTAACTGTGGCATGAGTTTTGTTTATAGTTTTCGTCAAGGGAAATTCAACAAAAAAAAACAACATAAATATCAACAACAACTATCAAATCAATAAAGTCTGTAAAAAAGAAGCTAAAAATATTATATACATAGATACATATGTATACACATACATACATACATACATACATACACACATACATACATGCATGCATACATACAAATATTACGGTTATAACTTTCAGCAGCATTCAAGAATACAAATGTCAAGTATTTTGTGACCACTTGTCGCTAAAGGAAAAACCCATCAATCATTTGATGTGGCTGCCAGCAGCGTCAAAAGTTGGTCAAACTGTGAAAATTGTGAAAGTGGGGGGTTTGGTTGAGTACAGAAACAACAAAAAATAATATTTAAGGGATTAAAGTAAATATTTACTTGCGTGCATAATATCGAGTAAATGTTTATAAAATAAAATCATTCAAGATTGTTTGAAACACGATTAGAAAAACAGAAATTAACAATAAATATTGTGTTATTTTTTTTGTTTACATTTAATTGTTGTTAAGCATTTGAGGGATTTAAGCGGAAAAAACAATTTGAAATATTTAAAACAATTAAGCAGAATATTTTTGGCATTTTGTGTGAATCAGTGTTGCCAGAGCGAGTTTGAAGCAAAACGTGACAAAAAAAAAAACAAAATGGCAAAAACAATACTGAATACAACAACCATGAGTATTTAAAGGAAAATAAATATTTATTTATATATTATATTGCTAAAATAAATTGCAAATTAGAAAAAAATGTCAAACAAATAATTAGTAAAGCATTGCAATTTGTTTTTAACAAAATGGTTAATGTTTTACTGAATAAGTAAAATATTAATTTTGGGAAAAAGTGCGAATAAAAATTTAACACTAAAATTTGAAAGATTCCCATAAAAAGCACCAATTATTAACTTGACAAGCACCCGGTCGCAAAATTTTGTTTGCCATCACTCTATACAAATGTATAGCAGTTGTTGTTTTTACATTAGAGTTGAAAGAAAGTCAGCCTAGGTAGTAATGGTAAAGTAAGAAAACAAAAACAATTGGTTGATTATTGAGTTCTTGTTACAACTTTGATATTGTTTAAACTTTTCATTTGCTTTAATGAAAGTTTAATATAATATCTCCAGTTGTTCTAAGAAATATTTGGGTAAAGTTCCCTGATGATCTGCATTAGCAACAGTGAAATGCTCATAGGAACAAGCTATAACCCTCAATAATCAATTGCAATTTGTTTTTAATAAAATTATTAATGTTTTGCTAAATATGTAAAATATTAATTTTGGGAAAAAGTGCGAATAAAAAAATTTAATAGTAAAGAATTTAATTTATAAACAGTTTTGAATTATTTGAAAAAATCAAGTTATCGAAATTGTTTAAATGGGTATCAACCATGACACAATTAATCAGGTACATGCATCACTGCAACAAAAACGTTAAATATCTGGGAATGTCAAACAAACTCCATACGTAAGAAAAGTTGTTAATTTTTTTATATAACATTTTGACAATTCCAAATGAAGCACAAATGATCAACTGTTGACTTGCATATATCTTGTATTATTCCGTCATGCGATTTCATAACAGGTGGTCTTGACAGCTCAGCTGATTATTTTTGGCTCCTTGCATCTCCTTGCACTTTGATAAGTTTTGTTTGTCAAAATTTGTTTATATTTGATTTATATGAAGTGTTTGACGTTAATTTTGACAAAGAAAGCAAGTATTTTTCAAAGCGAATTGAGGCGGGTCTATCTGTTATGAGTTTGCCTTGCATGGGTATCAACAAAATTAATTTGCTAGAACATCCTCTTTAGTTTAGCGTTTGCCTGTAAATGAGTAATATAGCAGCTTTAAAATAAATTTATTAAGATTTTTTTAATGTATTATTTGCACGGGTACATCCGTGATCAAGGATCTGCTTCCCAAAAACGAATTTTGTCATTTGCGTAGTTTAATTTTATACATTGATTATTATATTATAGATTCCATTTCTTTACCAAAATTAAATAAATTCAAAATTGGTAAAATGTGCTTTGCAGAACGTTGTAGACAAAACCATTTAAACCTGTTGTGTTTTTGAGTGATAAAATGGACTTCCATTTTTTTCTATATACGATTTCTTAAAATTTTATAAAGAAATTCAAGAAAAATGTCACAAAAAATAGAATGGCTTAAACTAGCCATATAAAAATTACAAAGCATGGCTTACAACTGAATTAACGGTCTTCTCTGTTCATTCATAATGAAAAAGGTTTAAATTTAGCCATAAAAAAGCGGCTGAATTGACAGCACTGGTGTGACGTATAAAGTAGGCAGTTAAAATGAAATTTGTCATGACCAGGGGGCAAATTACGGCATTCGATATCGAACGGAATTTCCTAACAAATTCAAAAAATTTTATATGGGATTTTTCGTTCGATATCGAATGCCGTAATTCGCCCCCAGCTATCAAACATTTAGTCTCTTTTGACCGCGTATAGGAGAGGACGAAAAAGCTCATCCCTGACAGTAGGGCGGGCAACTCTAATGATTTACTGGAACATCGTCGCAGTGTGGGCTGTTTTTCGCTGCTTTAGCGTTACAGTGATGGAATGTGCTTTAAGGAAATCAAGATTGCTTTCGAATTTTTTGCATACCAGACGTTTTTGGTTAAGAGCCTAATCATTTGTGGTTCATTGGCCAGTGAATCATATCATTCACTTTATAAAACATTCGTGTTTTAGCCGCATAATTCCTATGTGGAATTAGCTCGCCCCAGAGGTCTTGCTCATCACTTTCAGCATTGGAAGATTCGAATTGAATGTCCACAAATACTATTCGCTCTCTCCTTCCTATCATAAACTATTTTCCTAGATTCGGCACAATGCACTGCACATGTAGTTGAGACATCCCCTGAGTGCTGGCCCTATAAAATAAAAAAACTTTGGAATGTTTCTTAAGCCACTTCACTGTTAATATAAATTGTTTTTTCTTTGTTAAGCTCCTTGGCTTTTGAAAAAAAAGAAGATTAGTCATAAATTGGACCAGGAAAAATCATAGATCATGAAATTATTTACAAACATTTTATTCATACTCTTAACATTAACATTCGAGAGATAATGCAACTCTCGTCTTTTCGGACCTACTTGAAGTGTGTTTGTCGAGCCCTTTACTAAGACGGTGCTGCAGTAAAAATAAATTTTAACAAAGACTTGCTGTATTAAATCACAAATCAGTCTCAAAAATTTCAGAAAAGCTTTTTTTAAATTTGGAATTGTTCAGGAGGTTCTGCTTTGCACAGCTTTAAGTACTTTTGAATTCGTAAGTCATTTGTATTTTATCTGATTTAAATTTTTTAAGCGGTTTTATACAGAAAACAAATATTGCATTTTAGTCATGTGCTTATGAAATTATCTAAATTTATTTTATAATTAGCGTGAAGCGATTGTAGATTGTATGCTGGACAGCTTTTTTTGCTGTCGAAATAGGACAAGTACTTGACGGCACGTGTGGAAAACGTATAGTAGATCCACTTTTTGTGCCATTGGCCGGCTCTTAGCCGCACAAGTTACAATTTTCTTGGAGCTCATACTTTTCAGAGTGGTGAACTTACATCGAAAGTAAGATTTTTTAGACTACCGAGGGTTTTTTATATCTGTGCGGAAGTCATTTGAAACGGTCACTATGAACAAGACCACGTTATGAGTTGGAACTTGTCACCACCTGGTATTACTATGGACCACGAAAGAAAGTCTAACCTAACCTTTAGTTCGATGCACTACATCCAGGGATCCTACAAATTTTTATAAGACAAAGAATGATGATTACGTAAATTGAAAGGTTTCTCAGACAGCGGTAGCCTCCTCAAACAACCTGAATATTTTTTAGCTGAATCTTTTCTTTAAATCTAGATAAAAGAAAGTCGCTGGGAAAATGAAATGAAAGCGCCTGAAAAGTATTTTCTAAAAATTTAACGTTAACGCAAGATTTTAATTTTCCGCCATTTGTTCAGTAAAGTGTAAGTAAACCTAAAAAAACAATTTCACAGCTGATAGTTCACGGCTTGTAAAATTGAAGCGTTACACGGCAGAACAACTTGCATTCATTTCATATTTCAAAAACAATAAAAAAAACTAAATAAATACTTTGTTTCTGGTTAAATTTAAATTTAGCATTAATTTTAGGACAACCTTTAGGAGAAAACTACTTTTTTAAAAACTCTTCTTGATCATTTAATAGTTTGGCAATGGCTTATTGTCCAACCCTCGTAGCTTAACATTTTTTCAGTCGTAAATGTTATTTTTCTCTCATTTATTTGTTTGTTTTAACATTTTGAAAACTTTTTACAAACAATTCTTTTGTCATATTTATTGTATTTTTCATATAAAAATATTAATTTAAATTTGTTACAAATTGTGGGTAATTGTAATTGTTGCACATTTTATTAAAAATTAAAAACGACGAAACAAAAAAACTCAGTTATATCGTGTGTTATGAAATGACTTACTGGTCATAATATTAAAACAATTTGTTGTCATGTTAACGTGAGCTAAATTATTTTTTTTTTATTCAAACAGATGAATGAGGTAAAAAAATATTTTAAATTGAGCCAATTTTATGCAACCGAAAAAAATGTGGTGTATTTTTTGGAGGATTAACGTTTACTGCCTTGAAAAACTCTACAGAGTAGCAAATTATTGGCACTAAAAATATTCTTAAGTGGTTGGACATGATGAACTTAATCCATTTCAAATATTTACTACAAATAACGTGATTATTCTTTTAGATTCGGTTAATTTTCCAAAAGCTTTAAAGGTTTATTTTCATTTAAATTATAATTCAATATTCCACGCAAACTTTCTTTGTGTGAAAATCCTTCAAATGAAAATTTAGAAATTTTTAAAAATTATAATTTTATATATAATTTTATATTATTTTAATCCTAAATATTTTTTTGTTTCTAATAAAATGAATACTCTAGATACTATATTAACATAATTATGTTTTCGTATGAGTGCATTTACAATAATTTTTTTTATAACATCAGGATTTCCGTTGCTTCGAATAATTAAGTATTATTGTTAATAGAAATAATTGTATTTTATTTAGCAATAAAAATAATAACGAATGTTTTATTCTATTTATTAACTAAATTGTATTTAATGTTAAAAGCAAAATATAAACTAAATTATTTATTTGCCAGACTCTTGAAATGCTTTATTCCCTTTTAATGTGTTTAGACAGAGTTTTTTGACTTGAAAGAGTGAGCAAACAATATGTCTGCACAGTGGGAGATAATAGCACTTATACGCTAGAAAAAAAACTATTAAAAAGTATACCTACACAATAAATATTTAAGTATTTTTTGTGCCACTATACATTTTTTAAGTACATATTCGTTGAAAACTAAAGAAGGCGAACGCATTGTAGTGATGCAATTGAGAAGAGGGGTAAGATCTGGTCCAAACACCGACACTGCGACACCTGATGCATCTTTTGTGATGCATTTTAGAAAAGACCAGACATTTTAAAGCTCTTGAAAAACAACATTGTTTCTGTTCTTTCGTGTAAGTTGAAATTAATTAGTGTTAAAATTTTCCCTTGTTACTTTGGAACATTGTCTCATGTACAATTCTTTCTGACTAAGAATTTCACGAACTTTAGCCAAAATAATAATCATTTTGGATTAAGCAAAACACTCTTGAAGAAGTATGTTGTTCTTTTTAGCAGTTTATTACTGAGTTTTTGTTGGATTTTTTTTTAAAGTAAAGTTTTTCAGTGGTTCTTACAAAATATTTTTTATGGAAACTCAAGAATTAAGTATTTCAACGTTTTTTTTTCTTTATATATCAAATCCTTAATATTTTCCACTGTACAAGAGTTGAAATCGCTTCCATATACCCCTTCCATTCCGTTCCATTCCATTGGAAATGTTAACGCTAGACAAACACAACATGTATGTTTATATTTGCCGCATGCAAGTGGGTGCTACATTGTTTATAATTAGATGTGTTTTTTTTGCTTATTTTTGGTCCACTGCCAATTGGCTTAATTAAATAAAACAGATCTTTTTGTTAGCAAAAAACACAGAAGCACCCAAATAATGCATGAAAACGAAAAAAAAAGACGCGGAGCAAAAAGATTAAGAGCAAGAAAAACCTAAATAATTCCAGAATTGCAAACAAATTTTGGCACAATTTCAATGTCGTACAAAAGTTAAACAAATATATTTACTTGAAATTTTTATAGAAAATAATATAAATGAAAATGTATACAAAAACGAGAATACATATAAAAATTTATTTAATAAAATATTTATTTAAATGCTAATTTAGAAAAAAAATTATAGCTCTACAATTATAATCTAAATGAGCTGTTTTATTGCATATTTAAGCATGCTGGTGCATGCATGAGGGACTTCAACTTATTTCTTATATTTAAATATTTGATTTCCTTCGACGTTTTCACTGCTTATAGAGTAAAAGCCTTTTTGTTTTGTCAACTCTTTTATTTTATACTTATTTTTTATTTTTTTTGTTTTATTTTAATTTGTGATTTTCTGTTGCGTATCATAAAAAATTAAACCACAAACTTGTTTTGCTCTGGAAAACAAAAAACTTGTATCTATTTTAAATTGTAGCATTTTTATCTCCTGAAAGTCACAACGATGTTTTTTATATTAAAAAAAATCAACTAAATGGGAATAAAATACATTTTAAATATTTTAGTTTTTCTTTTTGCATACATTTGGGATTTCTAAAACGATAACAAATTTAATGTATCATTAATATTATGAATATAAATTAAAAATTTATATGAAAATTATGAAAAAAATAAACTAAATGCGACTGAAAATGCAAATTTCAATTTAAGAATTGTTTATCTCATTTTTGCAGTTTTTAGATGGCGCATGAGCTGTCAAATAATTTATAAAGATTTAAATTTAATGCAATTTTAGCTGGTTCAATTTCAGTTTTTAGAAGAAATAAAGCAATTAGGCAAACATTTGACAATATATTAAAAACGTTTTCATCCCGATATCTGTACACACTTAGGAATATTTCTGGAAGTGCTCGAAGCTACTCAAAGTAATGCAAAACTTTTTCTCATTATAAATTATGCAAACGCTTTTGGATAATTTTTGGGTCATTCAGTATAAGTTCAGAAAAATACTCAATATCCAATTGGGAAACCGATCAAACTTACCCAAAAGCTTTCTTTTCAGAAACTTTGTAATAGAAAAAGCTTTTTGGTTAATTTGTGAACGTAAAGGAATGCACATATTAAGAATAAGCAACAAAGAAAATAAATACCATTTTTATTTGGCCAACATTTGATCAATCAATTTAATTTCAATGCCCAACAGGACGAAAAAACTGCAGCAACACAAATTGTAATAGAAATAGAAAGTAAAAAAATCACATCGAATATCGTTACCTTAAAGTCTTAACAGGCCTTAACAATATATTTGTTCAAAATCTATGACCTTAATTTGATAAAAGCTAATTTATTTTTTGCTATGCATAATAAAAATATTTAATCAAGTGGCTTCTTATTTCTTTTTTTTTTTTGTTATTTTAGCCCCGCAACAAGGAACAAGAACAAGAAGTCTTGAACTGGATCTTTGAAGTTTTGGGCGAAAAAGTGCCGTCCGGCAATTACGAAGACATTTTGAAAGATGGTATTGTTTTGTGCAAATTGATTAACAAAATGGCTCCGGGTTCCGTAAAGAAAATTCAAGAGCGTGGCACCAACTTTCAGTTAATGGAAAATATACAAAGATTTCAAGCTGCCATTAAGAAATACGGTGTACCGGAGGAGGAGATCTTTCAAACTGCCGATCTTTTCGAGCGTCGTAATATTCCACAAGTAACCTTGTGTCTGTACTCTTTGGGACGCACGGTAAGTGTGTCATTTTAATATTATCCAACCAGAAAGTATTAAGCTTTAATTTATATATTTTGAAAGACTCAACATCATCCAGAATACAGCGGCCCCACTTTGGGTCCCAAAATGGCTGAGAAGAACGAACGCACATTCACCGAAGAACAATTACGTGCCCACAATGCTGAACTCAATTTACAAATGGGCTTCAACAAAGGTGCCTCTCAATCTGGCCACGGTGGTTTCGGCAATACTCGCCACATGTAAACTTTTCTTTTTGTGTTTAAGTTTTCACATCTTTTAAGTTTTTTTTTTATAAATAGTTGTTTGTAATCATAAGATCTATTTTTTTGACATGTAATTTCTTCTTTATGTTTGTTTTGTTTTTGTTATTTAAGAACAATAAAAATCTATTGAAATATAAAAAAAATAAAAGAAAATAATTTATACTACTGTGGCAAACGTTGATGTTGGAATTAATTGCTGTTCACATTTTCTTTACGCCTTGGAATAATTTTTCATGTTCAATTCTATCTGAACGAAAAATTCAAACTTTAGAGTTTAGTCTAATATTTCTATAAATAAAAATACATTTAATAAAATTAGATATTCTGAAATTTTTTTCCATTGAACCCTGCAGTCACTCCATCAAAATTTCTTTCATTTCTCATTCAAGATTTTTACAAATACAGCATGTCGAAATTCACAAAAATGGAAAGCTGTGACGTAGGCTGCATTCAAGTTTAAAGAAATTTTTTTTGCAAAATGCCATCAAGAAAACAACTAAAACAGTTTGCGTTACTTTACCGAATATACATTTGCTTAAAATTTGTTTAAAATTAGGAGAAATTATGTTTACTTCTCATGCATTTTTCTGTTGTGACATCAAAATTTATATAATTTCAAACAACAAGATTTTTTCAACAGGAAGTTAGGCAAAATATGACCGTAAATTCCATCAAAAATATTAGAGAAGCCCAACGTAGGCTTATAGGACCGAAACTCTTCTTTGGCATCTCAAGAGGATAAGTCAAGGAACAGAATAGCTTTAAATATAATTTAATCGCCACTGGGAATACCTTTACGGTCTTAGACAATCAAAACGTTTCATTACGTTATCCCAAAACAAATCCCAAAAGATACTGATAATGGACAGAAATGACCTTAGACTACTAACGGGATGTTTTACCGGACGACATCAGTTTATCATTAGCAATTCTGAGTCTAATCTATGCAGACTCTGCGAAACGCAAGAAGAAACGCCGGAACACATTTCCTGTGATTGTACGGCGGTGGCGGCACGCAGAACGAAGTTCCTTGGAGGCATCTTTATGACTCCAAGTGAAATATACAATATCTCACCGTGTAGAGTAATAGGCTTCATTCGTAGCGTTAATCTACTTTAGTGAACACTCGGACTGCACAAAAGATACTTTGGGTCGCGGTGCCCGTGGCCTTTCCATAATAATAATAACTAAATTTAAAATTGTACGATCACTAATTTCGAAATATCGAATGGGTAAATAAAGAAGAAATTAGACAACGACATCTTTACAAATGTTATTGAGAATTAAACTTTTAAGGATTTCTATTATTTATTTTCCAGCTCAATACTATTTTATGTGTTCCGTTACTGATACAAACAAGAAACAGTAAATCAAATATCTTGTGTGTTTCAAGATTTTTATAAAAAATGTAATTTATTTTATATAGTAAACAGCAAACACATATTATATTCCCTGGGTATTATTTAAGAATATTCGCACTCACATAAATGACGAGTACGCAAAATTAAAAAGAAATACATGCACACCAGGGATGGCATCAGGAATTTTAAAATTGTGCCAAATAGCTTGAAAAAATTTTACATTTTGCAACTGTATTGTACTAGAACACATTTTTTTCAATTTATATTATTTTTATTTAGATTTATTAAGAATATAATGAAAAAGGCATATCAAATTTAATATGTGCTATAAAATAACAAAAAAACAGTTCAGTATTGAAAATGTATGAATTATTTATGTATAAAGAAAATCAAGGTACTTTTAAATTTTAATAAAAACTTACTTGATATATTTATATCATCGAACAATTGCAATTTTGTGAATTCAGTAAATCATTTGTTTGGATTAACCCGCAAAATTTGTAGTCTGTTTTTCTCATATTTTTTCACATTTGTAAATGAATGCGAAACTGATTATATTCCTTTTTCAATTTTTGATATTTCCGGAAAATTTAATTCATTTGTCACATTTTTAATTTTAGGAACTGTTGCCCAGAAATCTTTAATATTCGAGTATTTGTAACATTTTAATATTTAAATATCAGCAAAATTGTAATATTCGCTTGGGAACATTTTTACTAATAGTAGTATTATACTTTTACTTTTCCACTAATTTTCTGGGTTAAATTTACCCAACCATTTTGAAGTTTCATTTTCAAAGTCGAATTTTGTTTTTAAAACTTCGCAAAATTTAAAATAAAAATTTTTGGGCAACTATTTTAAGTTGGATTATCACATCATTTTCAATTTCATTGGTTTTTATATACAGTTCTACATCAGTTCCACAGTAAACAACATTCAATGATAGATAATTTGCTTCTAATTTAATCAAACCTAAATCCCGGTCACAGCATTTGTTGTTGAAAGTTCTGATTATTATTGTTAAATTATTTGATGCACCACAATCGGTGCTTTCATCTAATATTATTGAATAATAATTATCTTTACAAAAGTTTTTAAACTCGGCCGCATTTTCTGGTCCGGTAACTTCTGTTACAATTTTTTTATATTAGTTTTCTTAACAATTTGCAAAACTAAAATAACTTCTTCTAGTAGGTTATTTTTAAGTGGTCCAATATTTGGAATGGCAAATTATACTACGCAACAAATGAAGTCAACTTAATTTTCAACGTTTTTGCTGACTGTTCTGTGAGACAATCTCTGATTTTCATAAAAACGCCAATTTTCGATGTTGTTTTCATGGCTAAACTTTGTTTATTGTGGATGTCACACGATGCATCGCACTTAATGTGTACTATTATGCCACCCTTTATATTGGCGATACATGCTTTGCATCTTTTATAATTGCCATCTTTCACTAGCTAAGGTAACATGCTCATGCACTCAAGGCATACTTAACCAGGTGACATCATTACAGCAGCAGACTATTCATTGCGAATGTCAAAATACATACAAAATACTTTTGTCTTATTTTAGTGTAACTGTGTTCTTTGTTTTATGGGTTAGATTTTTGACATACGCAATGAAACTACACAAACAAAACTGCCTGTTGTTCTTCTATTGTTGTAATTGTTTTCCTAATGTTAAATACACCTCGCATGCACTCTTCTTTCTGTAAACGGAGCAAGGTATGGTCTAGAAGTGCTAATGTATAAAACTTAGTTCATTCACAGTAAAATTACTGCAGTGATGATTTGCCATATAAAATTCCTAAAACTGTGGAGATTTCTTTAATTGTACTAAATAAGCCCTTGGTGTAACTTTTGTACTTTTCGAGTTTTAATAGTACCAAAAAAATAAATACAATTGTACCAATTTTACCATCCATGATGCATACTAATACTCAAAATCACACGGTTGGTAGTAGTATATTTGTGGGCATTCTGGCACACCAATTAGAATCTAATTAGATTTGGCCTCCTTATGGATAAAATACACGTATGGGCATTCTGGCACACCAATTAGAATCTAATTAGATTTGGCCTCCTTATGGATAAAATACACGTATGGGCATTCTGGCACACCAATTAGAATCCCACTAGATTTGGCCTCCTTATGGAAAAAATACGCGTATGGGCATTCTGGCACACCAATTAGAATCCCACTAGATTTGGCCTCCTTATGGAAAAAATACATGTATGGGGAAAATACACGTATAGAGATACTGAGTCATATAATGAGAAAAATATGATCATTCTGTTACACATGCATTCATATATTTTTCCATGTGTATGCTTTTACAATAAAGAGAAATTCAAATGAGATATTTTTTTGCACCATGTCAATGAGATTCTCATTTGAGTAGTTTTTATTAAAACCTAAAATAAGAGTTTTACTATCCAGCACAAATCGATATAAAAGAACGTTCAGATTTTTTTGTTTATTATTGTTCTTCACAGTTACTTGAAATCACATTAATCAAAAGTTAAAGCAGCTTTTCGCATCAAACAAAATGGTAAGTATACAGTTTTATAATATATAAAAAATTTTTTATTTATTATATAGATGCTGTAGAAAAACTATACAAATATTTATACATATTATATGATTGTTTTTATTTAATTGCTTTTAGATCTATCAACAGTTAATTAACATAGCCCAAGGAATAAAATCAGAGTACACGAAAATTGATGATATTCCCTTAAATAAACCATTAAAAATTTTAAATTTTGAGTGGAAGGTTACACAATATGGATCCAAAGTCATAGCATATTTGGAGAACAATAAATGGTTTTATCTACCTCAAAGAATGGTTAAATATTTAAACAGAGAGGATCCTTACTTAGCCAATATGAATGAAAAAATTTGGACAATTATTTACAAAGGACGACAATCGCCAAATGGTTCTGCAATATTCGAACTAAACTACAGCTAATTTTTTTAATAAACAAAACTAGTTTTGTAATGTTGTAAATCTGTATATTATAAAACAATAAAATGTACATATGTGGTAATGTGAAATGAATCTCGATTATGTATTTATTTTTGCACATGCGTAGACTTGTATTTTATTCGCTTTATATATTTATTTTTCATTTTAGGACATGCGTAGGCTTGCATTTTAAGAAAAAGTATAGAACAATTCAAAATTAATTGAAAAGTTAAACATGCATGAGCAAGAAATAAGGTCAAAAATATGCTGCATTATTTCCTATTTTATTTCATTTGTTGTTTTTAATCTTTCTATGACAAGGTAGTAAAATTTAAACATTTGTTTGTATGGAAAAACTCTTAAGAACGAAAGACATGCGTATGCTTGCTTTCACTTATTTTTGTCGTAGTGTGTGGGTGCATTAACTATTTTTATTGAAGGACACAGTTTCAGTAAAATTTCTTAAGAACGAAAGACATGCGTATGCTTGCTTTCACTTATTTTTTGTCGTAGTGTGTGGGTACATTAACTATTTTTATTGAAGGACACACATTTTTTTTCTACTTCAATGTTTTAAAATGCAATAATTTATGAGGCTATAAATCTGGTATGGTATGTTTGTTACTTAAGCAAAAAAAGGGTATGGAAAGGCAATAAAATTTTAAAATCCGTTTCAGGAAAATTTCTTAAGAACGAAAGACATGCGTATGCTTGCTTTCACTTATTTTTGTCGTAGTGTGTGGGTGCATTAACTATTTTATTGAAGGACACACATTTTTTTCTACTTCAATGTTTAAATGCAATATTTTATGAGCGCAGAAATGTGTTATGATGCTTTTGTTACCTAAGAAAAATTTTTAAACAAGGGTGATTAACAGTATATGTGTATGTAGTAGTGCCTCTAGAAAAGTATAAAATCAGCTATTTTTTCGAACAAAATTCTAGTTCTGTGAAATTATTCAACATAGTAAGATTTCTGTGAAATTATTCGACGTAAAAAGATTTATAAAACTTTAAACATGGAATGTAAAAAATATATTTGCGAAATATGTAAATTAATTAGTTTTTCCACATGGTGGAACAAAAAAAGACACTATTTAAAACAACACAACGTTGTATTAAGAAAGCCTATATGGAACACTCCGCTGTACCATAAAGTTATGAAGGCTAATTTAAAAAAAACAGAATCAGAAGCAGCAATAATAATATCATCAGAAGCAAGAACTACATCAGCAAAAGCAACACCAATAACATCATCTGAAACAGCAATATCAGAAACAACAACTACATCAGCAGAAGCAACACCAATAACATCATCTGAAACAGCAATATCAGAAACAACAACTACATCAGCAGAAGCAACACCAATAACATCATCTGAAGCAGCGACATCAGAAACAACAACGATATCAGCAGCAACAAGAACAGCAATATCATCAGCAGAAGCAGCAGCAGCAACAACAACAACATCAACAGAAACAACAGCAACAATATCATCAGAAGCCACAACATCAGAAACATATCATCATCTTCTCGATGGAGATGATGATATCTTTCTAAATATTAAATTATCGAAAGAAATTATTCACATTAGTGAAATAATTATGCTGCCTCCATTTGATGTAGCATCATACTTGGCCCTATATGATGGCCAAGATGATGTATTAATGGAGGCAGTAAATAAAATTCCACTAGTCTAGAAAAACTTATAATTGAATAAATAAAAAAATATATAAAAATTAAAATGTATGTCTTTCACTAAATTTTATTATTTCTCTTTTTTATTAATTAGATTTTTTGAAAATTACAATTTTTACATTTGCTAATATTATATATGTTGTAATAAAATTTCATAAGTGTGGTTGCTTCTTTCTCTATTTCAGTATTACGTATTCTATGTTGTACACATGAACAGGTATCTGGTCCACATGTCTCATTTTCATTAGACCAACAGCAATTGTCATAATGCTCTCCATGTTTATTTATCGTTGTTTTCAAATTATTTGTCCCTTCTAGATGTGATTGAATAGTCATGAGTTTATTTTTATCTTCATCGGAAATAATATGGGAACACCGTTTTAAGAAATCGTACATATCTTTTAGAATCATCCTTGTTAATGAGAATGACTACATATGTAGACAAAGTGTTTGTGAATAAACCTTAATGATGTTAGATTAGATATTTATACCATATTTTAATTTATTTATATCTACAATAGTTTTCTTATTTCATTTGTCAGGGGGATATATTCAAACATTTTATCATGTATAATTAAGCAATAAGCAGACATATTAGCGGGGATATTTTTTAAGGTTTTTATTTCAATCCGTATGTCGATTGGTCCAGTTTTGATTGATTCATTTTGATGTGTTACATCCAATACAACTATTGGAGCTAAAGCTTTAAAATTTTCTCTTGTTAATAGTGGTTGAGGATCGCGTGAATAATAAGTTGATTGAAACTTTAAATACATATCATATAGTATGGCAAAACGATTTCTATCAAATTTTAGGTTTAGATCATCATAGGGATATGTATCAGAGTTAAGATGTACTTTTATATCTGTCAAATCACAATGTTGAAATTTGTTGGCACTGTTTCGAAGACCCAAAAGTAGGAAACGTGGTCTTTCGTTTTCGCTGGCTAACTTAACATTCCATAAAACCGTTGTACTTTCTGGAAGTGACGGGTAGTAATACATATCCCAACTTCTGAAAGATATATTTAAAGGATGGCGATTGTTAATTGTTTTAAACATCTGCAATTTGTAAGCGTCAGCAAGTTGAATGTGTGGTATTTTCCAAGAAATGTTTAAAATAGACAACTTAGTTTTTTCGGTTGATATATTAGATTTTAAAACTTGTTTATCATCTTTAGATCGCAAAAGAATCAATTCATGTTTAGAATTAACTATTATTTTATTAAAATCTTCAGCAAATCCAAGTAAGAATTTTAGTGGCATACAGAAATTGAAATAACCGTCTACAAGTGTAAGATCATCATTATTAAGTGGCGACCATCCTGCATTTACTAGATTATCACTTTCTGACTTATTCAGCGACACAAAGTTTTTTAATTCTGTTGCAATACCCAAATGGCGTGTACGATCAATTTCTACACCATTGATTTCATATCGAATTTCGTCAAACAGATGTGCAATACAATTGTTTAAGAGACGTATAGATGTGGAAGCTGTTGAATCTTCCTTTGTTGCAAGCCCTTCAATGTATAGAAGACTTTCGCTTGGTAAAACATATAAATCTTGATTTTGAATTGTTATACGAATTTCATCATTATTTTTGAATGACTGTAGATATGATGTGTAGCTGTGATACTCCTTTTTTATAATTGAACTATCCAAATGTGGTTTTTGTAAAATATTAATAATATTACTCATTTTATAGAATTTTTCAGGCTCGATAGCTATATGATTAGCTCTATTTTTTTAATATAAATCCCAAATTTATTAAAAACTTTTTATTAACTTCACTAAGAGTGTTACTTAGTTCAGGCTTAATACCTTCAATTTTTCTTTTATACTTTTCTGATTGACTTTCACAGCGCGATGACTTTTCTGATTTGTATTTCGTTGTTGTTGATGCTAGAATGAAGTCGGACTTATTTTGCAACTCACTTTTATTAAATATAATCATTCTCTCATTGGCTTTAAATGTAATCTTATTGTTATTTTTTCACCGCGAAAGTTAATTAAATTTCCGTTTTGATCGACGACTTTCAAAACAAGACTATTAACTGATTTTGAATTCACGGGTAAATATATCACATTCGATGGCGCCTCTGTTATTTTATATCCTGGGCTAACGTTAAGTGAAAACTGATGTAAAATATGTGCAGACATGTTATTTATATATGATCCGCTTACAATATTACATTCAACGATTATTGTATTTATTTTTGTTATATCTATTGTTTTATCCGAGTAATGATCAATATCTGGTTCTAATACTCTTTCGCTAAAGCCCAATAAGGAGCCGATAGAGTTCTTTTTATTGAAATAAATGGAATCAGTTGTGCTTTTGATGAATGTTTGTAATGTATTATAATTTGCTTGTATGTCAAGGGTTCCTTTCTCATTCAGATTATGATATTTCTTTCTTAGTAATTCAGCTATATCAGCTAATTCATATGATCCAACAGGAATTTCTATTTCATGATTGCCAATATGAAATAAATTGTTTTCTACATCAACATTCGGAATTGAATGATATGTGTCAAAGCTTATTAAGCCACAAACATAATTTTCATTTAGTTCCATCGGTGGAAAATAGTTTGCAACAAGATATGAAGAGTTTCCGTTTAATGTGAGTGTTATTGACATTTTAAAGACTGATGAATGAATGAATTATTAATAACATCTGTTATGATTTTTATGATTCAATGCTTATATTAATCCAAGAGTTGTGTTCTGATGAAAATCCTAGCCATTTTACATAAACCTTATTCCTTTTTCGTTTTAAAACTTTTTCTACTAAATATGTGTCTGGAAATTTAGTTCTCATTAGCTCGGGCTCGTAAAAACCACCTTTAATTTCATGACCTTGATAGTCTTGTAATATATAAGTATTAGGGTTTGTATTTTTTATAGTTTTAATTTTAAATATTTCTGTAGTCCAATTTGGTGTGTAACCTTTTTCAAATGTATGCTTATATTTACTTATTCGAACATTATCATTCACTTTAAATTTTGGTTTTTTAAATATTTTTAAATTGTTGTAAACGGTATCCAATAACAATTTTTCTTTTGAAGAATTCACTTCATTAGGTGACATTTTTATTGTTCTGTGATATGTGTTATTATATTTGTCAACAAGGTCTTGATATATGGTTATCCATTTATATGAACCCCGATAGCTAAACTCTTTCCACATCATTCCTTTTAAAGTTCTATTAAATCGTTCTACTATGGATGCCTTTAGAACACTATAAGTTGAGTAGTGATTAATTTTGTTTGATTGCATTAGTTGATGAAACTGATTATTGAAAAATTCTTTACCATCATCTGTTTGTAAATTTCTTGGTTTTCGATTGTTATTAGTGAAAATACTCCTCATAGCATACGATACACTCAGTGCAGTTTTATTTTTTACTGCTGCAACCCAAGCTTTTTTTGAGAAGGTATCTATTACTGTTAGAAGATAACGATATCCATTATTATATAACGCATAATTCCCCATTTCAACCAAATCAGCTTGCCATAAATCATCAATTCCTTTCATTATAACTCGTCTTCTTTTAAAATTTTTTCGCGCTTGTTTGTGTAGTTCATTAACTATTTCTCTTTTATCCTCGTTCATTTTGTATATGATTATTTTTTCTATGTCATTCTCATATATATATATCTTATAAAGTTTTGTTTACTTAGCCGTCTTAATTTTAGGCCATTCAAGTTTTCGTTTTTTCACATCATCCACATTAGTGTTTTTATCAATCCGTTTAAAAATAAAATCATCAATTTTATTAAATCTTTCTTCTATATTTTTTATAAAGTCTTTATTTGAAGAGTATATTTGACCCTTCACAGCTTTTTCAATAAGTGCAACATCTTCATCAATATTTTTTTTTATGTTTTCTTGTAATATTTTTATATCACTCCTAATAATATTTAATTGTGAGTCATATTCATTTTTAAGTTCTTCTATGCTAATCCATTTAAAAATATAGGCTTCAATCTCATTTAGTCTATTTTCGACTTTATTGGAGAGGTTCATATTTATATCATGGAACTGATCCTTTATAATCTTTATAGTAGTATATATCTTTTCTATATCTTTTGTTATGTTATTGATTTCTAAATTGTATTGGGATATCCTTAACTTCGAGTTATTTAGATTATGCTTAATTGAACTTTCACCAAATTTATTTATATAACTCATTTTTAATATATTATGTTAGCTTCTCTTAATTCTTCAATGATGGAAATTATTTCATTTCTGTGATTATTATGACCAGCACTTTCCGATGAAATAAGTAAACGCATTCTGTCAACTAATTCATTCGGGTCATCCCAATATATATAGCTAGGCTTACGATTGTCTACAGATTTTAGCGATAATCCACTACCTTTCGTAAAAACATTTGTTTTAGTATTAAATAAATTTTTTATTATGCGAACATATTTGAACGCTCGTGTACCTTTAATTTGAGCTTTTGATTGATATTGTCGTTTATGTGCATTTGTACTTATTAAAATTTCTTTATATTTTTTTAAATCATTTTTATTGTAATGTAGGGGTTTTGAATGAAATAATAATTCAAATAATCCTGGAGTCATTTTCCACGTTAAATTCCCTATTTGAATTGAGTTATCCACATTAAAATTTAGCACATTATTTGCATAGCGCCATTTTCCACTTTCATCTATGTTGAAACCATAAACTTTATCTATCGTTTTGTTAGTCAGGAGCAATTCTATATTTTCCGCTAGTGACGATTTTTTACTACCATTTAACGCTTCTTGATCATAAGCTACAGCATCGTCATAATTATCAGAGCTATTATCGGATGGTAGTGATGGAAGTTGTGAATCTGTTATGTCATCATCATTTGACTGAAAATCATCTGATTGATAATCATAAATTTTTTCAATTTTCTTATTTGAAGGTTTTGTTATATCTTTGAATGACTCGTGCAATGAATCATCTGATTGGTAATCAGAATTTTTTTCATTTTTTGTATTTAAAGGTTTCGTTAGAGATTTAAATGTATCATCTAATAAATTGTCTGATTGATAATCATCAATTTTTCTAATAATCTTTTTCAAAGGTTTTGTTATAGGTGTAAATGTATCTTCCAATAAATTAAGTCTCTCTACTTCATTTAATTTAATATTTTTTAGTTTTTCCTTTAAAATCGCCCTTGTATTAACAATATCTTTTAATATTTTATTATTACTCATATCGATCTGATTTATATCTGAAATCAATCGGGCTTATATCTGATGTCGAACTGCTTTATATCTGATTGTGAACTGTTTTATATGAACTGCTTTCTATCTGCTATCGACCTGCTTTTTATCTGATTATAAACTGTTATGTATATATTTGTTAACTACTCCATATATTATTGTGAACTGCTTTTCTAACTATTCATGAAGTGATTTATATATCTTCCTTACAGTTGTATGAATTCATCAAAACCTTTCCTATATCGCCCTTTATTAATCAAATCGTCCTTATTGACAACCATGAATCCATATTTATCTTTCCAACACTCACTACATATATCCGTAAATTCTTTAAATGACATATCTCCAATAATATGATCATTATATATATGACGCAAATTCATTTCGTCCTGTTTAAATATTATTATCATATTCGCATTATCCCGAATAAGATGTTTGGGAATTTTCGTATATGTTTGACATAAATAAAAACAATCTATATTCTTATGTCTACCCATGCAAAAGTAATCTCTTATAGCCCCCTGTTTCCCACATATAACATCATCAAAGATTATTATTGAATGAGGGATGGCTTCAGTCGGGCTTAGAACTTCCTCATTTTCCGCAAATGTAAAAATATTTATTCCGTTTATTGGGTCTATCAATTTCTTTAGATAACAATATTTTGGTTGATACAAAGATTTTGAATATATGTAAATGTTTTTGAAACTAAGACCGTTGGGACTTTCTATTAAACTAATCATAACATTAGTTTTACCACAATTTGAGGGACCCACAATTAATGCTCGTATTGAATTTGGTAAAAGTGTACTATGTTTAATTTTAGATTTCTTGTCTTGAGCTTCATCAGCATTTCTTATTACAATTTGCTTAGCTTGCTTTACTAGTCTCATTTTGATAACTAAATGGGTTTTGATATAAATTTCCTCTTATATAACAAAACCTAATCATTTAAATTTTTAGTGTCAATCATATTAAACGTATATTATATATAATTAAAAGAAAAAATGAGTATAAACTATAGCAAAGGAGTTAAAAATAATCAGTATAATTTTGGAAGTGGTTTTGTAAACAACTTAATAAATAAATTACCTGTTGAACTGCATTTACCTGGTTATCAGTTTTGTGGACCTGGAACAAAACTTGAAAAACGTTTAGCGAGGGGTGATAAAGG